>CM031872.1:3737701-3824971 GCA_018697195.1 Certhia americana
CGGGGACAGCTCCGTGCCCGCCGGGGACAGCTCCGTGCCCGCCGGGGGACAGCTCCGTGCCCGCCGGGGGCCGCTCCGTGCCCGCCGGGGGCAGCTCCGTGCCCGCCGGGAACAGCTCCGTGCCCGCCCGGCGCTGCCGTCACTTCCCGGCCGGCGCGCTTCATCCATCACTTCCTGCCGAGGGCTCCACGAGGAGGGCCCCGCTGTCCCCACGCTGCCCGGGGAGGGAGCTGCCCCTCTGGGACTCGGGGTGGCGATGGCCAGCCTGGCCGCCCAGGACTCCTACCTGCAGGGCTTGGCCAGGAGGGCCGGCGTGAAGCACGCCCCGGAGTCGCGGAAGAGGAAATTTGGTACTGGAACTGTAACGCTTCGGTTCTGTCCTGTCCGGCCGGTTCGTGGGAGGCTGGGCGCGACAGCCGTGTCCCCACGGGGTGCTTGGCCCGGGATTGTGCCGGTTTGTAACAAAAATCCAATCTGCTGAAACACGGAGCTCCCAAACGCGTTGCATACCTTGTACTGGAGGCCCTGGAAATCAGTGGTCTCCATTCACTGTGGTGATGGATGTGGAGAGCTGGGATTTTACGGAAGTGTGCCATGATGTTTGGTCTTTTTAAATAAATCCTAAAACGTATAATTTCTGAACATTAAGATACGCCATTGCGATGCTGGAACTTTAGCGTTCAGTAATAACTGAATGTTATGAGTGGGAATGTAGCTTTGTCCTCTTTTGTGTAATTTTTTTTTGCCTTCTAGTGTCTAAGCCAGGCCAGCCTGAGGATGCTGGCAGACAGGTCAAGAAACAGAAGAAAAAGAAGCCCAGGAAGCAAACTGAGAAGAAGAATGCTCCTTCAGCCAAACAGGTTTCTAACACAAATAAACCTACTCCAGGACAGAAAACTGCACCTCAAGCCAGCAAAACATCCCCGCAGGGTGGTACACAGAACAGAAAAGAGAGTTTGGCTCCAGGTAAGAATTCCAGCTTTGCCATGGTCTGATTAAAGTGACCTGGGCTGAGCTGGCTGCTTTTCACTTGCCTCACACAAATCTAGTTTGGAAAGCCTGAATTGGGAACATCTTTGCTTATTTCACGTGCCCCAGAAGCTTTTGCCTATGGACAGCAATTTGTGCCATCACCACTGGGTGGCTCTCTGGAAACGGTGTTCAGCTGAACTGCAGAGGTTTTGTGCATGTGAGTAACTTTGGGAATTACACGTGGATGCTGTCCCTGTCCTGCCAGTTCAGTGTTCCTTTATGACAATGAAAAGCCAGATCACAGAGAAAAGATGTCCTGAGCCTCTCTGTTCCACAAGCTTGGTACTTGTCTTTGGCTTGCCAGGCAGCCCCAGGGCATGCCAGGCCACTGCTGGCAGTGTTGAATGATAAAAGGGGAAATTCTAAAGAAACCAGTGAAATAGAAACTCTGGGTTTGTTTGGATTTTCCGTTCCATTCACAGCATCTAAAGAGTTCCCAGAGTTTTTCCCATAGCCAGAGAAAGTGCTACTGTTTAACTGGTGCTGCTTTTTAAGTATTTCTATTTTCTCCCTCTCATTTTCAGGAAGTAAAAGTGAACTGAGTTCCCCTTCTGTTTCTGCAATCAGTCTCTTGCGTCAGAGACTCCATGAGAAGATTAAAAAGGCTTCTGGACAGGTATAGGGACTCTGACTGTGAATCCATATGTGTGTTTATGCATTTGAAATTCTCCCCAGCCTCCCAGGGCATGTGGGGACAGGATCTCACAGGGTCAGGGTTTGAGCTGATTCCATCTCATAGGAAATTGCCTGTAGGTATTGCCAGGTGACCTGTGTTCTGTGGAAAAACCTGTGAGAAAACCTGGGGTCAGCTTCAAAGAGAAGCTGATTGGTGATTTTTAGGAAAAAGCAAAATAGTGAAAGCCTGAAAGTAACAACATTTCAAACCCTTTGCTTTCCCTCAACAACCTGTAGCTGTTCCCTCTGTTCTGAGTACTGTGTACTGTCTGAGTCACAGCTTCACATCACAGGTGGTGCTTCTTAGGAGGAGTTTGAAATCATGAACTTGGAGACAGCCCACTTTTAACTCTGCTTTAATCCTTTGAGGCTTCTCATTCATGTCAATCCTTATCCTTAGGATAATGCCAAAGAGTTAACCCCTGCAGTCCTGGAGAAGCGGCAGCGAAGGAAGTATGAGAGAGAGAGAAAGAAACGCCGGCGAAAGGAGTTGAAGATGAAGGCCAAAATGGAGAAGAAAGAAACTGAGGAGGTACCAGCAGAGCCAGAAAACAAAAAGGAGGAAAGCAAAGCTCAGATTGTCTTCAACAGGGTTGAAGTTCATGAAGAGAATGAGTTGAACAAGATCCAGAAGAAGAAAGAGAAGAGGAAAGCGGTGAAAGGCAATATCACTCCTCTGACAGGCAAGAATTACAAGCAGCTGCTGAGCAGGCTGGAAACCAGGAAGAATAAACTGGAGGAGCTCAAGGAGAAGGACGAGAAGAAAGCTCAGGAGCTGGAGACCAAGATAAAATGGACAAATGCTCTCTATAAGGCAGAAGGGGTGAAGATCCGTGATGATGAGGAGCGTCTGAAGGAGGCCCTGAAGCGCAAGGAGAAGCGGAAAGCCCAGCGCAAGAAGCAGTGGGAGGAACGGACTGTGAGGGTGGTGGAAAAGATGCAGC
Source organism: Certhia americana (assembly GCA_018697195.1). Taxonomy (NCBI): domain Eukaryota; kingdom Metazoa; phylum Chordata; class Aves; order Passeriformes; family Certhiidae; genus Certhia; species Certhia americana. Next base: position 3,740,353 of record CM031872.1, read on the forward strand.
AGCGACAGGACAAGCGCCAGAAGAACATCCAGAAGAAAAAGAAGGAGAGGATAGAGAAGAAGAAAGCCAGAGCCCGGAAGAAGGGCCGAGTTCTTCCAGAGGACTTGAAAAAAGCTGGGTTGAAGTGAGAGTGAGGCAGCTCTCCTGTCACTGGGGTTCCAGAGTGGGGTGTCTGTCTGTCACACGGGGATGTATCACTGCCCCAGGCTGTGGGGCTGGCACTGCCACAGCTTCCCAGCCTCATCATACTAAAAAAACAGTTGTATGTTTGTTAATAAAGTTTTCTATCCTAAAGAATCGCCTTCTGGCTGATTTCTAATAGGAATTATTATTTTTCTGAAGGAGAAATGTGAGTTGCTGTCACTTCTCTGATGGGCAGCACAGTGTCTTTGCATCCTTGGGAATAGCGAAGAGGAAACAAAAAGGCAAAAAGACCAAACATGGGATTCATGTCAACACAAAGATACTGCAAGTATTGTAAACCTTTGCTTAATGTGAACTTGGATGATACCTGTGGAGAGGAGAGTGCATCTTGTGTTGCTGTTACTTATGAACAGAAACACACAGACTCTAATTGAAGTTCATCAGGAGGCTGAAAAGAGGAATCTTTATTAACAAAATGGAACACCTTATATAAGGAACTTTGTTAAATAGTAAGTGATTGGTGAATGGGAACACTACTTTCTCTATTACCATTAGCTAAGTAAGAGAAACAATATATTCTATGTTAGGAAAATAGGAATCAAAAACACCACCTGTTGTTTTGAGAAAGAATATTGTTTGGACAGTATGTTCACAAAATTTCTCTTGGGAAAGTGAGCAGCTTTCCCTTGGGAAGAAAAGATCTTGACGTTCCTTCAGCTATGGAGTTTCAGAGACACAGAATTGTCAGCCCCACACATCTTGAATACATTTATCCTCCCCACCACAAGAAATAATTTTCAATCTTAGGCAATGCTGTTCATTTATTTTTTAAGTTATGTTTTATCAGCATTAGGTCAGTGTAGACATAACCACACATGTACACATGCATGGATTTATTGTGGAGCTGACTGATCTTGATGGCAGAAGGATTGACTCCAAGTCTATCTTTGGCAATAATAAAAAATTATGTAAAAATAAAATTCTGACAACCACAGGTGCCTGCAAGGGTTTCTGTGCAAAGTTGTATTTGGTCATTTCATTACCAATTTTGTCCTTTATTGTTGTTTATACAGAAATACAAACGTAAACTCGAGCATCTGTTTGCCCAGTTCAGTAGGGAAAGTACAGCTTGGCTGCTGGCAATTCAGCCTGGGGAACATTGGTGGAAACAATCCACCCAGAAAATAAAGCAACTCTGCCCCTGAGATCAGTCAAACCTTGCTGATGCCCTCCTGATCTTGGTTGGTGTGAACTGATAATTTCAGTTGAGCTCAAAGACGTTATAGATTGAGTCCAGTTGAATTCTTGATTCTCTCAGTCAGGTGCTTTGGAAGAAGCTCTTTTTTGACTTATCAGTAAAGCTGATGAATGTGCTGTGAGGGAAATGCAGGCTGTGCTGTGCAATGCTTCCCAGCTGGATCCGTGCCAGAGCCCAGGTAACTCCATGCTGCAGCTGTAATCTGAGATTCTGCAGAGCAGGAGCCCAGCAGTGGATTTGTGCTAAATTCTGTTCTAGCCTCAGGTGTGACTGAACACATTTGCCAAAGGCAGCCTGTTCCACACTGGAGTCCAGCAAGGAAACCTCTCCTCAGGCACAGATGGAGCTCTCCCCACGGATATCTCCTCTTTCTTCACATTCTGAATGACCCTGCACTCACAGCTTGCCACTTCAGTTGTAGAAATCCGAAATCCACGTTTGGAAATCTGAAATTGTTGCTGTGCAAAGAATATTTTCCATGGAACAGTCTACAAGTGAGGTATTTATCAGCTGTCCAGAATGCTTTCCAAGCAGGGCTTGAAGATAAAGTGGTGCTTTGTTCTGGGAGGTCAAACAAGTTCATTTGGGAGTAACAGAGCTACTTTCAGCCATATCCTTTTCAAAAAACTCTCTGAACAAATTCGAGGAACCTGAGTAACTATTAAAAATGCTTTAGCTATGATTTGTGTTTGATTGGAGATTCTTTCATCAGCTGCAACTACATCTATTTCATTTTTGTTTGTATTCATGGTAAACTGTAAATCAGTTGAGATAAATCTCAGGGGGATGGTTTTAAATGCAAAAGATGTTTCAATCTCAGCTGGCTCCAGTGCTCTGGCAGGTTTGTACCACAGAAACTGCAAATAAGGGGTGAATGCATCAGCTGTGCTCCTAATGATGTAATATTTCAAAATATGTGTATTTCTCTTCCTGAGGGATTAGATGTTTACTCTGTAAAAGACACATGGAAGTACTCTATGCCCATTACAACAGCTGAAACTGCACTAAAATAACCAAACACCCACATCTTTTTTTATTCTGTGTTAATTTTACTGTCCAGTTTGAGGATAACTACTCATCCCCTGTCTTCTCTCTGTTCTTGATCCTCTGTCTTTCCCCATCACCCAAATTCTGTTCTATCAGCCTCTGTAGGCCATGGAGATAAGAGCATGGGTCAGGTGCAGAAAATGGGAATCCCCTGGAGACTCTGCAAAGTGGGACTGTTTGTGTGTTCCTTTATGCTTTGGGTGGAAATGTTGAGAGGATATTTATGCAATTGGAAAGTGGCATCAAGCTGGGAGGGGAAACAGGATTCTGTCAGGGCTTGATGTTTTAGAAAAATAAATAGCCTGGAAATTGAGTTTGTTTTCGTGAAGTCGAGTACAAGGTTTTATACCTCAGACCTGGCTGGGAGATGTTCCATGGAAAATACACAGATTGCATTTGACCACAGGCTGAATGTCATCCCAGTGCTGTGTCCTTGCAAAGAAGGCAAATGTCCTGTGGGAATGTATGAACTCTGACAGCTTTTCACTTCTGGGGGTCAATCCAGCTTTACTTCATACTGCTGAGGACTCAGCAGGAAAATTTGGGTTGCTCTGACATCAGTTTCATGAGAATGGGCTGACTAGAGACAGTCCAGCCAGAACTGAATGAAATAATCCCAGATCTTGAAGTTAGAAAATTACAAAGAAAGTCTGAGGGAGGTCACAGAAGAGATGAGGGAAGGAAACATTAGAGCCTTGAGGTATGGAAAGGGAGACTTCCCAGACCTGAACTGCAGCAAGTGAGATCCTGGTTGGAAATTTGGAAGCCTACTGGTGAGAAGGGCTTTCCTACCTGCTCTGTGTGCAGCCAGCTCTCAAAGAATAGCTGAAAAACAGCAGTTTGAGCCCCCCTCTGCACATTTGTCTGCTTTGCATGTGCTGGGAGCATCAAGCACAAGGTAAGAAACGTGGCACTGACAAATCCTGGTGTCAGCATAGCAGTTCTCATGACACAACTAGCACAGGAATGAGATAAAACTGGTCAAAACACAGAATAACTGCTAGAGGGGGAAGGCTGTTTGTACTTCTTTGTGTATTTGTGGATCTGCAGCATTTTTAGGCAAGAATCCAGAACTGCTCAGGATGAATCCATGAAGGCTTTAAGTGGTGGAAGGCCCTGAGATATATATATTTATATAGATGAACACACATATATGTGTGTGTATATATAGTTAGTCATTATTTTTAAGTAGGATTTTGTGATGCTTCCTGATGAAAGCTAATTAGATTGTCTCCAAGGGGAGTGAGGGAGAAGTACCAGAGAGGATTTCTGTGTGACACAGTAAAGCAAATTAAAGAACTTTTTTGCCACTTGTCTTTTTCCAGCCAAAGAAATTAAAGCAGGAAAATCACTCCGGCCTGCTCAGATCCATTGGCACTTGTCCTATGCCTTGCCAAGGGCAAGTAATGATTTCTGGGATTATATCAGCATCCCAGAAATGCTGCTACATCATCATATATCAGTTCCTCCCATTAGTATAAATGCTACCATCTTTATAAATAGTTGATAGACAGCCTCATTCTCTCTTTTTGTTTTTTTCTAATTTATTTTTTTTCCTGCCTTCCGGCTCCAATCACATTCTAGAAAACAGGAAGCTGGAAATTCATCCGGTCCCACCAGCCAGCCCGGAAGAGCACTTGGTGTGGAGAGTTGGGTCCTGAGACAGCAGCAGTGAAATGAAAACACGCAAGCCTGATCCACAGCTCCCTGCTCTGTCCTCACTGAAGGTAATAATGAAAGGAATAACAACTAATGTGCTTGGAACCCCTTTGGAGGCCCCACGTAAATGCATTTTGTGTTTGTCACAGGGACCAACCAAAGTTCACACTGTGGGCACCTTCTTACCTGTGAGCAGAAAAAGAGATTGATTTGAGCTTTTAAGGTAACGCTGCTGGGCTCGGGAGAGTTGATTTGCATGGTTGTTGTAGAGGAAATCATTTCTTTGGTTAAATCTTTACCCAACGTGCATTAGGATTGTGAAATCTTTCTTTGCTGGTCTCACACCTCAGTTTGCCTTTCCTACAGGCACCTTTACAGGGATTGCCTCTGGTGGTTGCTGGACTGGGAAAGGTGGAGTTTATCAGCTCAGGTGATAACTGTGTTAGCTCTCTGATAGGAAAGGGGTGAATGATTTGATTCAGTTGCAAAGGGTGTGTGCTTGAGATGAAAAAATGGAATCTACTGAAAGTGGAATCGAATCAGAAAGGCTCCCCATGCACTAGAGCCAGGTTTAAAGCACCCTGAAATGGAGAATTTGCTCAGACATTTTACAGTTGCCACTTAAGTGCTGTGGCTCTTATGGTTTATCACTTCAGAAGGGTTGAAAGAAGATATACTAAGAAGTTTCCCCTTCTGAGGAAATGACATTTATCTCTCAGAGTGAGTTTCTTACAGCCCTCTTCCATTTCTGTTTGTTCTTTGCAGAGTGAAAGCTGCTGGAATTCAGAAATCACCCTTCCTTTTCCTCTAGAAGAAATGATTTCCAGGAAATTGCTGGTGGGATCTCTTGTCTGCCTGGGTGTTGTTGCTGCAGTCATCTGGTAAGCATTTGCTGGCCAGCTCGGTCATACCTAAAACATCTTGTGTACACTCTGTGGTAAAACTCATAGAGCACAAAAAGAAAGGCTGTGCATACTATGGGGAGCCCCTGTTGGAGTTGTGAGAAAGAACAGCAATTTGTGTAATAGATAAGGGAGCACTGGCAGAGGGAGAAAGCCCTAAGGGAAGGAGGAAAAAAGAGCAGTTGAGTCTAAATCAGGTCGCTAACATCGTAGTTACTCACAAACAAATGCTTAAATATAGAATATTCCAGTTACATTTCATCTTAGGTCTTAACAGAGGTGATTATCTGTCTCTTCAAACAGTCCAAACTCACTCCAGTATCACCACGGACAGCTTTGTAACTATCAGACATCACAGCTTTCAAACACAGAATTTTGTAACTGAATATTCTGAGTGTGGTGTATAGATTCTCTGGAGCACACTCTAAAATCTTTGGAAGGGAATCTGAGATAAGGCATTTCAGTTAAGTACTAAAATACTAATTATTGAATTATTATTAATTATGCCATATTTATGACATTGCAGTTTGCTGTACTTTCACCTTGTGGGTGACTCTGTTTTGCCTCAGCAGCAGGGCATTGTGTTAAAATGTGAACACAGCAGATCCTACGAAGGTTTCCTTCAACATTTCCTATCTTAAAATATTTCTGTGCTCTCACAGGGCTATAGCTGGGAGTGGAAAAGTGCACTACCTGCCCTACTACCTTCCTTGCCCGGAAATCTTGTAAGTATTTTGGTTTGTGTCTAATGAGTAACAGAGGTCGTTGTTACAGTCCTGCTCTTCACTGACAACACAAACGGTGACTAACAAGTCATTTGTTCTTTATTTATGAAGCTGTAATTAGTCACTCTGTTAAAACAAAAAGCTAACAATGCTGTCTGTGCCTGCCTGCCCTGCAGGACAGTTCTGGGCCTGCACAGGTGAGGGAGTCTTTGTTCCTTGTGGGTCACAGAGCCCAGGACTAAAAGGTGAATTCAGCTTCCTTATCAGGGTGTAATCACACATCTGCACATGCACAACTGTGCTGTCAGTATCCACTCACTAAAGAGGGACACCTAAACCAGAGAGGTGACACAAACAGGCATAAGAGGAGCTCAGGAATAGCCCCCCAGCTCTTATCAGGCTCCTGTTCTCCTCTCTGTCACCTGTATTCTCCCCTCCCTCCAGGAATGTATTTGTGCTGTGGCAGCACTTGAGCTCTGGACCTGAACAAATGAGGGGGAGCTGCTTCTGAGCTTTCTTGCAAACTGATGTACCTGACCTAGCCTGGGTGCCAAGAGCTCTCCCAGAGCTGCACAAGAGAGAATTTACACTCTGCAGGGGCCAGGGACACGGCCCCAGTGACCTCCTCACTGCCACATTGCACCAGAGCTGACACATGACAAGCCATGGCTTTTCCCATGAACTACTGTTCTTGTAAAAACAAAACCAAACCATGCAAATAGGAAAAAAAAAAAAAAAAATAAGAGAGAAGATGATTCATGGAGGTATTTCTGATTATTCCAGCCCATTCCAAACCATTGTGTCTGGTCAGGAGCTCATTTCTCTGAATGCTGTTGGAAATGTGATTATTTCAGGTGGTTCAGCCCTCCATGTGACCAGGAACAGTTTTGCAGGCCATGGAGCACATACATGACCATTGCTGACAGTCCCACATGGATTTTTACCCCTAAACCCTGATTCCCCCACAGACTGGGGTTGCTGCCAGCATCTCTCTGTCCCTATTGTGTTGTGGGTTTTGTCCCAAAGCTGTCCCTTGCCTGGCAGCCCTAGAGGTGTGTGCAGGTGATGCCTACCCCTGGGCCAGGCAGGGCAGTGTCCACAGCAGCTGGAGCTGGATTTGGACAGCTGTCAGTGCAGCAGCAGATCCTGAAGCCAAACTTGGCTGATATTTTAAGAAAAGCATAACAATCCCTCTCTTTTCCCACCCCATCATGCAGCTCCATGAAACTCCAATATACAGAAGAGAAGCTAATCCAGCTTTTCCCCCAGTAAGTACTGGCTTTTTTATCTCCTGACCTTTAAACTGCTGTTCCTCTCTTCCAGGCATATTCATGTATTATTCAATGGATATTTCTTCCTTTTTACAGATTATTTTATCAGCAGCCAAGAGTGCTGGCGCCAAAGTAAGTTTCTTTGTTTGAACTTTGTTTCTGCTGAGTGTGGTTTGGGCACTTTGCAGCACTCACAGTTCCAGAGTCCTGGGGCACACTGAGCAGGACCTTGTTCCCTGAGAATCCAACCACAGGGGTGTGTCAGCAGCTGCCTGTGCTGCTCTAAGGTGGGGTTTGGTTACTGTACTCTTATTAACTCACTTACTGTTAATTCCCAATTATTACATGAGTACACACACACTCTGTCATGGCCAGGAACTCTTTTGGAGTTGGGAGATCTGTAATAGCTGTAAGTGGGAAATAACTTCTGGAGCTGTGCTGGAGCCAGCTGTGGGAGAGCTTTGATCACATTTCAGGGCAAAATAAAGCAGGTGCTCTGTGTGACCTTCAACAGTGGTTTCAGCAAACACAGACAAATCTCTGAGACACAGCCAAAGCAGGGAGTTAAAGGGAACATTTGGGACAGCAGCACTAAGTATTTTAGACAAAACTCTTCAGTGCAGCTCAGGCTGTTACAGCCTCCGTTGGCCTGGCTTTTATCTGGAGTTCACCTTCAACAACCACATTCTTTTGTATGTTAACAAACACACCCTGTTGGTACACAAACATATAAATATATATATATTATTTCCACCACATATTCAGGAGGTGTTCAGTCTGAATGTTTCTTCCATATTGCAATAAATTTCTGTGCTAAATCAGCTGGTATATACTGGGCAAAACAAGAGCAGAATCTTGAAGCTTTTCATGCTCTGTGTCTTCTGGAGGGAGTTCACTGGCACTGAGAGGATGACCGTGACTCATCAGGAAACCCAGGGCAGCCCTTTAAAATGAAATTTAAAAAGCTTAGAGAAGTGAACATGCATTTTTCCCTCCCTCTCCAAAACTAAGGATAATCAACCCAGAAATAGAACAGACCGGTTGGTACATTTTCCCCATCCCAAATCCTTCTTCCTGAATTCCTTCAATCTTTGAATCTTTCTCTTTCTTGAATCTTGAATCTTTCAATCACATGCGTTGCTGTAGCAAGGAGTCAAACTGTTATTCTTGTATCCTCTCAGATAAGTAGTAGATCTGGGTTAGAGGATCTGATTGGATCTCCTTGCCTGAAGCACCAGGCTGCTCCCCACAGCTCCCCCAGTTTGGTTCTGGTGCTGTTTTGCCTTGGAACTGTGTCAGGTGGGAGCCTGGCAGCCCCCAGGTGTGGCCACGTACTGTGTGTGACAAATTTCATTAGCAGAGGGCTCCAGCTCCTGGTCTGGAGCAAATGTGAGCAGGCTGGGGTGAATTCCACCATAAATGACATCTCTTTTAAATTCAAAAAGGTAAGAATGAGACACTGAAAACAAAGCAGCAAATTGAAACAGCACTGCAGAGCTGTAATAGGGCAGAATCAGACTCTGCTGCATTTCTATTCAGTATTTCCACTTCTCTCACAGGAGATTAAGAATTTTTTCTAACTCTGTTACACATTTGAATGCTGGCTCACATACAGCATTTTAAATTATATCTGAATGTGTTGGAGCTATATATAAATACTGGGAAAATAAGCTGTCATGCTGCAAGCTGTGTTTTAATAACACAGCAATGGGATATATTTTTATAGTAATTTTCGTATCATTATTCCTTGTGTTTTAATCTGCATGTAGCAATCTGCATCAGGCTGATAGCAAACAGGCACAGGTTCCCATTCTGAGAGATCACTGGTCATTAAACTCTCCTCAGCAGAAAAGTCCCTAAATGAGATTTTAGCAGATCCTCAGGTTTTTGCTGATGTGTTAAAGTGTTTAATTTCAGCCCAGGAATTGAAATGTCCATGCTCTGTAACCTCAAATAAGAGTGCAGGGAGAAAATATCTGAGGCTAATACTCTCCATGAGGAATTAATGCTGATTCACACACTCCTCTAGCTGCCTTTTTCGTGCTTTCTTCACATTTACTGGCCTCAAAACCAACAGGAACAATTACACTTCATTAACATTTCTGGGTTTTTTCCCCCTTCAGGCGCCAGGATGTGCTGACAGTCACACCATGGCTGGCCCCCATAGTCTGGGAAGGGACCTTTGACCCTGAGATCCTGGACAGTGCCTACAGACCCCTGAACCTCACCATAGGAGTGACAGCCTTTGCTGTTGGCAAGTAAGAGAGGCACTCAGTGGACACAGTTCTTGGGGTGATGCCCTTCCTCTGTGGAAAGATGATTTTGGCTTTCTTCTTCCTGAAATTTGTCCCAGTTTATAGAGGGGGGGGTGTTGTGCCCATGTAGTGTGTCGGTAATCACACAAGCCCACAGGATTACAACACTTGAGGTACCTGAGGTGTGGGCAGTATTATTTAAGAATTAAAAGTGGCTTGGGAATTAGAGCTGGTCAAAATGGGGATAATCCACTTATTCCTCATCCTCCACTACACCTGTTGCTTGTGTAGTGTGTGGATTCTTGCAGTGATAATCAGTGAACTCTCCTCACTCCTTGTCTTGCATTCACTAACATGCCCTTCATAATCCACCACGCATCCCCTTGGATTCCCAGAATGATTTGGGTTGGAAGGGACCTTAAAATTCATCTCCTTCCACCCCCTGCCATGAGCAGGGACACCTTCCACTAGAGCAGGTTGCATCCACCTGTCCTTGGATGATGGAGGATGGATAGAGACAGAGCAGTTCTATTATTCAATACAATTATTGAATATAACATTTATTTGCTGCTGAAACATATGTGTAGTATTTGTGAATTGCAGCTATTAATCTTTGTTAATATTCCTTAGGCATAGGTATGAAAGTTCATCCCACAGGTATAAAAATGTTGAATATATGTGATATAAAGACACTAGTACTATGTTAACTGTTTCTTCTGCAAGCACCCTGTAGAAGGACAGTAGACATGGCATTTATTTAAAATTTAAAAAAGGGGGAATTGTAGGCACACAGTTTGTGGTGATTGGGAATGGGGCTGCAGGTGTGTGAGACAGGTGAGCAGTGTTGAAGGCAAAGAGACCTGGAATGCTGAAGGGTACAGACCAATCACAGAAGGGTGGAGAGGTCACACAGGTGTAATGCATGTGAGATGAAGGGTGTAGAAGTGGTAAGGAACAAGTCAGTGGTGCTTGAAGCCATTTATGGAGTCAGTTGTACATTCTCCTTCACTTGGACACTTCCAAGGATGGGGCAGCCCCGTCTTCTCTGGGCACCCCATGCCAGGGCCTCCCCTCCCTCACAGGGAAGAATTCCTTCCCAATATCTGATCTAACCCTGCCCTCCTTCAGCTGAAGGCCATTCCCATTTTGCTCTATCACTCCACGCCCTGTCAAAAAGTCCCTGTGCACAGAAAGGCCCTCCTTGTCCCTGCTGTGCTCTCCACAGGCTGTGTCTCTGCAGGTACACGAGGTTTGTGCGTTGCTTCCTGGAGTCGGCCGAGCGGTACTTCCTGAGGGGCTACCAGGTGAGCTACTACATCTTCACAGACAGCCCCCAGGGCCTGCCCCCAGTGCAGCTGCAGCCAGGGCGCAGGCTGGTCACCGTCCCCATCCAGAAATACTCCAGCTGGCAGGAGATCTCCATGCGCAGGATGGAGGCCATCAACCGGCACGTGGCCGAGGTGAGCCACCGCGAGGTGCAGTACCTCTTCTGCCTGGACATCGACATGGTGTTCCACAACCCCTGGGGCCCCGAGACCCTGGGGGACACTGTGGCAGCCATCCACCCTGGCTACTTCGATGTCCCACGAGAGCAGTTCCCTTATGAGAGAAGGAGCTCCTCAGCAGCCTTCATCCCTGAGGGAGAAGGGGATTTCTACTACGGAGGAGCCGTGTTTGGAGGCTTGGTCAAGAAAGTCTACGAGTTCACCAAGACCTGCCACATGACCATCCTGGCAGACAAAGCCAACGGGATCATGGCAGCCTGGCAGGAGGAAAGTCACCTCAACAGGCACTTCCTGTCCCACAAACCCTCCAAGCTGCTTTCTCCAGAGTATATATGGGATGACAGGAAGCCAAAGCCCCCCGAAATCCGTCTTATACGTTTTTCCACAGTGAATAAGGACTACAAAGAGGTCCGAAACTGACCATCTGATCCCTGCAGAGAGAGCCTCCATGCAGCCAAACCCACCAAAATAAGTTCCTGCCGAATGTGCCCCATCATGAATTTTTGTTCCTGGTAGGAGCAAACTGGGAAGGGAATGTGTGGATAGTTCCTCTGGAGAACAGAGTCTAAATGCATTTCAGAAGCAGTAGTCAAAGTGCAGATGAGACTGAAAAGGTTTCTGGATTCCCACTCTTTGTAAATACGTCCTGCTCGAGGCTGTAGCACACAAGAAAACATCCAGAAGGCCAGTTAGCCAATGCTGTAGTTGCCTTTGCCTGAGTGTTTTCCTGAGGCCTGGTGGAAACTTAAAAAGATCAAAATGGTATTTGACGTTCCTGTGGAGAAGACCTTGGGTTTTTCACTTTAAAAAAAAAGAATGTTGCAGGGCAATAAATTTTTCTGCATTGTGATTTAAACTAACACCTTTTGTCAGAATCAGGAGGAAACTTGCACTCAGAGCACGTTATCCCTGTCTGGTGTGCAGGAGGATTTCTTGGACCTTCTCAACAGAGAGCTAGTGCCAGGCGTTGCCAGTAAGAGCCCTGGTCTGACAGGACAAACAGTGTGAACTCATCTAGCAGTTATCTCCCAAATTCCAGTCTGTGCTTTGGAGACCCAAGTTTAGACAGAACTGGCACAGCTCAGAGCAGACTGAACTTCTTCGGGTTTATTTCAAACACAGATGTGCTCTGAACCTTTTCCCTGGGTCACATTTCTCTGTGGATCATATAATCTTTTCCAACACAGAAAATCTGGTTTCGAGATGTTCGTGTTCCTCTCCATTGCTTCAGCCCTTTCCAATTTTTCTAAGCTCTGTGAAATAAATTGGCGAGAAGCTGCTGGAGCTGACAGCACGAGCTGATGCCTTTCCAGCAAACAGGATGATTTCATTCCGTAATGAAATGCTCTGGTGAAGCTGGGAGTTCAGTGTAGAGCTGGAAGTGGGCTGGGGTTAACATTTTCTCTCCTTGGATGTGCTGAGGAGCTGAACCAGGCATTTAGAGCCTGACAGCTCCCTCGGGGGAGCACAGGGGGGCAGTCACGGCTGTGGCTGGCAGCCGAGGTCGCAGCACAGGGATGTCTGTGCCACCTCCCTTGTCACAGCAAGGCTGCCATAAACATCATCTCCCTCTGCTCCCAAAGGGCTGAGCATGTCAGTCCCTGTTCACTCAGAGGGAGCAGGAGAGAGGCCACGGGAGCTCAGGGAACAGCAGTGCTCAATGGGGGGAGCAGGAGCAGGGTGAAAGGGCTGTTTCTCAGGAAAACGTGTGGGGGGGGGGGAGGGAAAAAGAAAGAAAAGGGGGGAAAAAAGTCGTTTGGCAGAGAGAGGGAAAATGGGGAAGAGGTGCCTGGCTGTTCCTGCTTCTCCTCACACGAGAAAATTGCTGCATGGCAGTGAATCAAGTATTCAAAGCTTTAGGGCCCCACCACTGATTGCAGATGACTTAACGAGCCATTTCAGTCCTGTGAGCAGGCTGGAAATGGCACTTGCCACTGTCATTGCAGGCATTTCATCTTCCAGAAGACTAATTAGAAAAGCTTTCACGGACACATAATATAGATAAGGTACCTGAAATACCTCCAGCCCCAAAGCCCCAGTGGCAGCTGGGTTGGCTGATTTGTGCTTAATCCAGCAAAGAGTCTTCAATACATTTTCTCCAGACTGTTCTTAGTGATGTGGTGCAGGAGGAAGATGCCCCTTTACATAACTAAACAAAGAATTAAAACCCCTGTCATGTATGTTGGGTGACCAGGCACCTCATCTAACCCAAAATGGTGAAGAAAAATACTTACTCAAATATTTCCAGAAAGATACATTTTCAACCAGCTCATGATTAATACTGTCAGCTTCTTATTTGTTAAAGAGTTAGTGCCTCAAGGCCATGCTGAAACTGGGTTCTCATTATGCTAATTATACATTTATGCATATAGATGCTTTACCAGCCAGAAGGAACTGTCTAGTCAGCTCTGCACAGGACAAGCCAGATAATTTTATCTCCTGGTGTCAGTACACGGCTGCGCTGGGCTAGACCTCATAGAAAAATATTCTGATTCCAAGAAAAAGGTAAAGTTCCACAGGAGCCACAAATCTCTAGATCAGCTTTGCCAATGGCCAGTTCCCCTTATGCCTTAAATCTGCAGGATATTACTTTAGGTTACCAGACAGAGGATTTCATTGCGCTACATTAATTACTGAATCCCTGTGCAGATACTCATAAATCCTCTGGGAGAAAAAGTTCTACAGCACAGATGATGGGTGACAGAGGCTGGTCGTTGTTTCTGGGATACCTCTTTTGAAAAAATTCTTAAGGGCTTGACTGGAGCTCCATATCTGAGATGACTCCTGGCCAAATACTCAGCTCTCTGACAACGTAATGGCCTGGTACCAGATTCCTGATGTCAGTTTGCAGGAGGCGTCTACCACTCCAAATGCAGCCTGCTTTCTGGGTGGTGCCAGCTGGGGTCTGGAGTCCATCCTCGACGGTGCGGAATTTTAGCCTGCAGGAGCCCATTCCCATTTTTAGGGTCCGGGACATGAATCCCAGCTCTTTTCCATGGGATACAAGTCTTACCCCTCCAATTTCCTAATTTCCTTCTTTTGGGGTATTTAACCTTGCTTTGCTTATATTTGGCCTCTCCTGCTTGTGCTGTCATGCTTTCAGTTAAGTTTCAACCTTGCATATATTTCATGTAAGCATTACCCAAGATTTCATCGTTTTTATGTTTTTAATTATAGTTTATGTTACCATAAATGAAGCAATCAGTGTGATTTTCACCACATCTATCACTACTATTGTTCTTTACCCCTCTTAGTCCCCTGGTACTTTTGGGCATCAGAAGTCCTTCATATTCTGTCAGGAATTGCTCTGTGTTGCCCTGTATTATTCCGTTTTTACATTTTGCTGCTGCCTTTGCATGCATTGCTCTGGAGGTCAATTAAACTTTTCCCTGTGCACATGGATTATATTTGTCCTTGCATTTACATGAACTGTTTCTGCATGCTTTATTGGTGTGTAAATAAAATTATTTCAATAAAGTTGAACCAGCCCTAATAAATGTTCTCCCCTGCCCCTTTGGCTCCTGTCTTTCTTTGCTGTTGTTTGGGATCATCTAAGGGTTCTTTTTAGGGTTTGCTGTGTCTTTGGAGTAGCTTTCAGGGTAATTATTTGGCTTTGGGATGGTTTTAGGGTTCTCTTTAGGGTTTGGTGTGTCTTTGATGTAGTTCTCAGGGTAACTGTTAGGCTTTGGGGTCTTAAAGTAATTATTAAGGTTTGGTGTGTTTTTGATGTAGTTTTCAGGGTAATTATTAGGGTTTGGGTTCTTTCTGGGATAATTATTAGTGTTTGGGGTGTCTTTGATGCAGTTTTCATGGTAATTATTAGTGTTTGGGGTTTTTTAGGGTAATAATTGGGGTTTGGTGTGTTTTTGGTGTAGTTTTTAAAGTAATTATTAGAGTGTAGATTCTTTTTAGGGTCATTATTACTGAATATATGAATATTTATATATATAATATTATAATATTGATATATATATTATATAAATGAATATATATATATATTTAGATATGTATATATATGAATCAGGGTAATTTTTATCTATTGGGTTCTTAAAGTAGTTATTGGGGTTTGATGTGTTTTTGCTGTAGTTTTCAGGCTAATTGTTAGGGTTTGGCTTCTTTTTAGGGTTTGGCTTCTTTTTAGGGTTTGGTTTTCTGGTGTAGTTTGCAGGGCCATTATTAGGGTTTGGTTTAATTTTAAGGGTATTTTTAGGGCTTGGAGTGTATTTGATGTAGTTTTCAGGCTAATTGTTGGGCTTTGGGGGTTTTTTAGGGTCATTTTTAAAGTTTGGTATGCTTCTGGTGTATTTTTCAGGGTAATTGTTTCACTTTGGTTTATTTTAAGATATCCTTTTAGGGTTTGCTATGGTTTTGGTGTAGATTTCAGGGTAATTGTAAGCATTTGCTTTATTTTTAGGGTAATTCTTAAGGCTTGCTGTGGTTTTGTTTAAAAGTTCGATACAATTATTAGCTAGGTCTTCCTTTAGGGTAACTTTTAGGATTTGGTGTGTTTTGGGTCTGGAGTCCATCCTCGACGGTGCAGAACTTGAGCCAGCAGAAGCCCATTCCTGGCTCCAGAGGGCTGAACACAAACGGGGTCCCTTTTCTCTGGGAAAAGTGCTGTGCCAAACATGTTTATTTTCCTGGCAGGCCTGCAGCTTCTCCCCAGGGGGATGGCTTGTGTTGTGTGACACAGTTCTGCTCCACAGGGCTGTGGTTTGAAACAGCACCTACAAACTCCCGGTGCCTCCAGGGTGCAGGAGAACGTCTGCAGAAAAAAAACCCATGGGGCTGTGTGGGAGATGCTCCCTGAATCAGCTCGTGCCCTCCTCTAATTAATGAACGGCTGGACTTCTGTTGTCATCTCCTGCTGATTAATCCCCTTTCCCCAGCAGCAGCAGCAGTGAGCTTTCCTTCTCCCGGTTTGGATTGTGCAGCCTGAGGCTTGTGTGCACTGTGGGAGCTACACCAGGACCTGCTTTCTGATGTGCATTCCCCACCCACACTCAGTGGGGAAACTGAGGCACATGGTAGGAAGGCTGCACAGTGTCACTCTTGCCTTCCTCCACTCACCACAGGGGACAATGTTGTCTTACGTGTTCTTGTGCCAAAGGGATTTGGATTTAGAAATGCAGGGAATTGCATGAAAACTGAATCATCTTGTGTAAATAAACCGCACTGCCTGGGGATGCAATTGTGCTCTCGAGGTATTTCCCATTCAAGCCCTTAAGCCAGCCTCAGATCAGTAGCTTGTTGCCTTCCCAAGGGCCCCTTTTTCCTTCCATCCCTTTCTGCTCAGCTGGAACAGACTCATCATTCATTGTCCCTCTAATTTAAGCACCCATCTGACAGGCTGTTTCTTTTCTTCTCCCTCCTGCTGTCTTGCCCAGTGCATCCGCCCCCAAAGGGCAAATTTCTCTGTGTGGTGTGAAACAGAAACTTCCAGCATTGAATATGATTTGAGGTGGGGCCAGACTGGGATCCTCTCATTCTCCCCACTGATAGGACAAGAATCATTTCCACTTAGCCAGATTAGGATTCTTTTCCACTCTTGTTTGGATTTCCCATAACCCTCCCATAGGTGACACTCCCTGACAGTTCTGACCAGAAATGTCATTTTGTACCACACAACACCCATTACAAAAAGACAGGCTTAGTCAAACTTTCTGTTGCTGAGATCTGTGGCTGTGGGGCACGGAAATGAGATGATCTTTGAGCAGAGGGGGATGAGGAAGGGTAAGAACATCAGTCACACATTCCTTGCACAAAAACAGCTTGTGGAAAAGCCACGTGTATCTGTCTGGCTGTATGCAGCTGAAGCAGCATGGTGGTGGAAAGGAGCTGGAAGGCTGAGACCTCCCTGCCAGAGCTTCTGGGTTTGCTCCCCTGCCCTTTGTCTCACCTGGGGGAGGGACTGTCCCTGTCTCTTGTTCTGTGTTTGCACAGGGCCCAGTCTGAGTCACTCTGGGGATTTGCTCTAACCTCAAAGGGCAGCTCTTAGCACCAAGGTTATTATTTTCTCACTTGAATCCCACCTGCTCTGCTTCACCTCCTGCCCCAGCGAGTCCCCGTGGGACCCCAGGGGTGACACACACAGAGCAACAGCTGCTCTCCAGGTGGAGTGACAGTGACAGTGATAGTGACAGGCCATTCTGGAGACAGCAGGAACTGGCGAAGGAGTTACAGGAGTGGGTTGGGTTGTACTTTACTCACCGTAAATCCCCAACCCTGGAGTTCTGCTCCACACAATCAAATGATTTAGGCAAGCATCACTAGAAAAATACATCTGAAGAGTGACATTTGAATGTCTGCCTGCCCACCAGACTCCCTCCTTTCTCCACGAGTGTTGCTGTACTGACGTGACTTTTCCTGTGCTATATTTAGGTTAAGCATAGATTCACCAAATGTCGCTGTTTCGTGTAAAACTAGTGTAAAGCCTTAGGAGTAGAAAGGCAGTTTTAACACACAAATCTCTACTGCTTGTATGCCCACCTCATCCCCCTGCTCCTCTGCTCAACCTTTAGCCAATTTAAAGCGAACCAGATGAGTACAAATTACATTTTAAAAGTGCTTCACTCTGGTGTGGTTTTTAGTGAGTTCTGCCAGCAGCAAATCACATAGTTCTAGACCTTTTGAAGTGCGTGTTTTTCTCGCTGTTGAGCACTGACACCGTTACTATAATTAGAATGATGTTGCTCTGTAGCAGCATCTAGTGCCAGAGCCGGAGCCCTGGCAGCACCTTTTCCTTTCCTGGCTGCACTCCCCAGCCGGGGCTGCTGGTTCAGCTGGCCCGGGGCCACGGAGGAGCGGCACGGTCAGGTGCGATGGGCTGTGCCTTGTCGCTCATTCCCGCTGTGACCCTGGAGAAAGGGCGGGGTGGCTTCTGGGGCCGGCGCGGGGTGTTGGTGCCCAGGAGCAGCGCTGCAGCGGTCGGGAGCATCGGCCATGCAGCAGCCTTCTCCCGGCTCCCTCTTCCCCTGCCATCGCTGCAATGGCTCGTGTCATCGGCCTCATGATGACAAACGGTGGGGACCGGAGCCGCTCTGTTTCCAGGGCAACCCCGCTGGCTGCTCCAGCGCTCAGACCGTGCGCCCGCAGCTCCATCAGCGCTGCCCGGGGTCCCCCCGTGCCCCGTTTCGGTGATGAGGGCCGGGGGTCCGTGTCGTGCCCTGTCTCCCTGCCCCGGCCTCTCCTCCTGGTGGGAAACAGCTCCGGCGGGTCCAGGGGGTCTCTCCCAGCCGCGGCCCCGAGCCTTTCTCCTGTTTGTACCCGCACACAGCGCCGCGGCGAACCCCCGCTCCCCACCCGCACCCCCCGTTCCCCGGCGGGCTCTGCACGGTGCCTCCCCACGGGGTCACCCGTCACCCACAGCTCCCACTCCCCGGGGGAAAACACCCCCAAAAAGCGGAGCGGTGCCCGTGCGTGCGCCCACAGGCGCGGGCGGCACTAGAGAGGTGCCCACGGCTGCCCCCGCTGCAGACGCGCACCCACCCTCCGGGAGCGGGGCCGGGCGAAGCCGGGAGCCGCCTCCTCCCTCCCGGTAGCCGAGCCCGCCCCGGTCCCGCCCCGTGCTCGGCTCTCCGGCCGCGCTGGGCGCTCCGCGCTGGCGGCTCGGCGGGGGCGGCGGGGGCCCATGGCCGGCACGGAGCATCGCCCCCGGCCGCCGGGCAGAGCGGCGGGGCCCTGAGGGCAGCCCCGGCACCCGCAGCGGGGCCAGCGGCTCTCGGCGCGGCGCTGGGGCTATGAGCGGGGCACGATGATGATCGACACCCAGGTGAGTGCCCGGAGCACCCGCCGGCTTTGTCCCCCCCGAATTACCCCTGCTCGGTGCGCTGCTGCTGGGCTCGGTGCGCTCCAGAACCATCTCTAGATGGGGCTCAGGGCGGCCCACGCGTGTCCGCGGTGGGTGACTGATGGGTGCGCGCTGCCGGGGAGCCGGGGGGCTCTGCCGGGGCTTGCTGGGGGTCTGTAGCTGCAGGTGTCCATCCCTTGCTGCCTGCTGGGGCCGGGGTCACTGTAGGTGCCAGCAGCCCGGGCCCCTGGTCTGCAGCGGGGGCTTTAGCGGCGGAGAAGCAGCAGCTTTGCCGAGGAAGAGGGGGGAAGTCTGTTTTTCAGTGTTTTCTTCGTAATTCTTTTGCTTTCTGTCGGTGTAATGGTTAATGCGGCTGGGAGAAGGGGAGCTGAAGGATTGGGAAGGAAAGAGACACAGTTTGGGACAGGGTCTGAGGGCGCTGCGATGCTGCAGCAGCCGCTGTGCTGCGATGCTGCTGGCAGGCTGGCGTTGCTGCGTGCTGTGCCAAGCTCTGGCACTGCTCAGACCAAGGGGCATCACTTCTCATTGCCCGGGCTGTTTATGAGGCCAAAGAAGCGAGTGGAGGTGAGCTAAAGCTCTACACTCCCAAACCCACTGGTGGTTTTTGGGGTAGGGGGGAATGAAGCAAAGGTATGAAATTTGGGGGTGGCACCAGAATATGACTCTGAGTTTGGCCCTGATGCTACTCTGACCTTTTACTTCTCTTCCTCTTCTGATGTTCCCCTCCTGATCCTATCCCTGGGAAGGGGGGGCTGGGCTGCTGCCCCTGTGGGGGTGCTGGGAAGGAAAGTGGGCAGCAATGGCTCCTTGGAGACCAGGAATGAATAAAGGGAAGGGCTGATGCTGTGCTGGGGGAGTGGGCTGGGATCCATTTTTGGCCAGGAAAATGTGCATTCCAGAGCTGCCTCCTGCACCCTGTGGGTCTGTTTGGTCTGGGCCTAGTTCACCTTGGTCCAGCCCAATAAACAAAAGCTGAATTAGCTCTCTTGGGGGCACATGTGGGAGGCAGGCCCTAGTGCTACACCAGTGTGTGCTGGATGGTGGCATGTCCCTTTGGAAAAGGGGATTGGCAACGAAAATACTGGAGTCTTGGTCCTGACCCTGCATAGGGTCAAGAAGGAGAGTTGTCTGTCATTATGGAGTAGATTGAACTTGCTGGAAGATCCAGAAAATTAAAGGTGTGAGGTTGTCTAGAAAAAGATGTCCAGAGCTCAGGTTTCCAGTTTGGGGAATGCATGTGGCATCCAATGGAATGTTTTGCATGAAGGTCTCAGCTTTAATCTTCCTGTCACTTTTTTATGGTTACCCCATTTTATATCTTTACTTATAGGTATATTTTATATGGGTAAACTGAGGCACGTAGAGATATTCAGTCCAAATCCAGGATCCTGCATGAGTGGAGAGCAGAGGTTTAAAGTCCTGACTCTGCCTGCTGAAGAGGATGAGCCACTCTGCCTTTTAAGGGGTGCAATTCATTGAGGTCCCGTTGTTTGTGGCTACCAATTAAGAGGAATTTCCAGCTGCAGCCGCACCCTGCCAGTTCTGAGGGCTGTACAGCTACATTTTTCATGCCTTGTAAATGCTCCTCTCCCTGGTTGCTAAGGGAAAGACCCACACAAACAACTGGTAAAACTGAGTGTTGCAAAGTAAATAAGCTGAGCAAACAAGGAGATTTTTTTTTTTCATCTCTAAGTGCTGCAGGTGTGTTGTTCCAGGTGTCCTGACATGTGAAAGCAAAGGTTCACGTGCAAGGGTGAATTTCAGCCTTTGAAATGGAAACCTGCTCTTGAGCTGGGTCAGAAGGTGGCTTCCATCCTGAGCCAAGCTCCCAGAGCTGCAGACTCATCCCCTCTCTCCCTTTCTGGCCGTTTGGGCAGGAGAAGGGAGCAGATGGTGGATGAGCAGTCTTGGGCTGGCTGGGGGGGCAGGACGCAGAGCGCGAGTGCAGGCGAGCACGGCTGGAGCTGCGTTTGGTTTTGTCTTTTCTTTCATCTGCTCCCAGCATCTGAAGTGGCTCCAGTGGCTCAGAGTTAACTCTTGGTGTTGCTCTGCAGGGGCAGGGCAGCGAGTTGGCAACAAGTGATAGTGAGCAAGGGTCCAGCTGGCAGCAGGGGCTGGGAGGCAGCAGGTGGAGAGATGCAAAGTCCCTCCTCGGCATGGCTCAGCCTCTCCATCTGGAGCTCCCACTCGCCTGAGTCTGTGTGCCTGGGCTCATCAGACATGAGCAGAGGATGCAGCGACTGCTGCAGGCTCCAGAATAAATCTCTGGGACGTTGTAATGATGGATCTGACATCCCCTAGCTCAGTGCAGTGTGTTATCTCTGTGCCAGTTTGCTCAGAGAAGACTTCAAGTGAAGAAATGAGGGGCTTTTCAGACTTTGGTTATTCTGGGCATCTTTGGGGTTGTGTTTTTCATCTCCTCGTAGTGTTTTTTCTCTGTCATTCCTTAAATGGTGCCTGACTGCTGGAGCTGATCAGGGCAATCAGGGCTTCTGATCTCAGGTGGTGATCTCCAAAGCAATCTGCACTATCCATCAAGATGGATTTTGCTTCTGATACCTTTCCCATTGCTATAGCAACCCATCTGACGAGGATGCCAGCGTGCTTTCGAGGCAGTGTGTGCAGGGAAACTGCTTCACCTGCCACCAAGCTGCCACCACTCGTGGTGCAGGGCTGGTTAACTGGCAACTGCACATGGGTGCTGACACTGGCGGGGTAGAGGAGGTGCTGCCAGCTCCCTCAGGCTGACCCTGCTCTCCCAGATGTCCCCACCACCTGGAGTTTCCCTGGGATATCAGGGTGATACAGCACAGGTGGGGGGAGTGCACGGTGTCTAGTGCCAGGATTTGGGATTTCTCTCCAAAGGAATGAGGATGGTGTGAAGGAGCTCACCAAATCTTGCTGAGTGTTAGGGGCTGCTTCCCTCTTCCCCCCTCCTCTTGCCTGTGGAGAGGACAGAAGATGGGTCTTAGCTCCAGGGTGTTGATAGAGAAGGAAGGGTTCCACCTGCTTTTGCCAAGTGACCCTGTTCCTTCCTTCATGTCCTTCACACTCTGCAGTCACTAGATGGGCTCCAGGACTCTCCGTTCTGCTCTGCCTCTCTTCCTGCTGTCCTGTGCTTTCTGTGCATCCCAGAGGCCATCCAGCTGTGGCTGGCCGTCAGGACAGCTCTGAGGCTGCCTTCCCACTGCAGTGGTGCTGCTGGCTCGGTGCTGCCTGGGGATGTGTCGTGCCCGGTGGGACTGCCAGGCTGTGTGACCCTGCGTGGGCCAGCCAGGCCTGCCCCGAGCGCGGCA
Source organism: Certhia americana (assembly GCA_018697195.1). NCBI lineage: Eukaryota > Metazoa > Chordata > Aves > Passeriformes > Certhiidae > Certhia > Certhia americana. The sequence continues at coordinate 3,762,225 of CM031872.1, forward strand.
GGGCTGTTCAGCAGATGGCACTGTTGTTTTCCCTGTGAGTTATTGCCATGGGTTGGCTTCCCCAGCGCTGGGAAGGGTCAGCGGTGATGGGAGCGGGAACAGAGCCAGCGTCCGGCTCCCTGGGAAAGCCCAGCACGCCAAACTGGGCTCTGCTGCTACAAGCACAGCTCCGTGCTCGGGCACTGCTCCCCCAGGAGGAGCCGCGCTTGTGCTGAGTGACATGAGCCAGCTCCATCCTCGGGGATCTCCGGTCCAACCCCGAAGCCGCTGTGGGAAACCTCAGCAAGGCCGCGTCAATCATCGCGTCCTTCCTATAAAAAGAAATCCCTGATCCCCGGCTCCCTTTTGTGCTTGTCCCACTGTCACCAGCCGAGTCCTCCCCCGGCTGTCCCCCAGCGCTCCGTGAACAACAGGGAACGTGTGACCTTTCCTTCAGCCAGGCCGGCAGGGACAGCTGCCTGCTCTGCCGGTGGCACATCAGGAGCTTTTGCCACGTGCCCGGGGCGCTGTGGCTGGGTTGTCACAGCCCTGGCACTCAGCGGGGACTCTGGCAGCTGCCGGCAGCTGTTTGGGTGCTCCTAAACAAAATCCATCCCGCCCTGCCCGGCGCTGGCCGCCGCGGGATGCTCCAGATGTTGACAGGTTTTCCTGACGGCATCGCCCGCGTGACTCGCGGTGGGGCTCAGCCGTCTGTTTTCCTTGAGGATTTGCGTTTTGGCGTGGCTGGATTTCGTGGGGACCTCTCGGCTCCCCGGGCTCCGCGGGTGCGCTGTGCGCGCTGGCCCCGCGGGTGTTCGCTGTCTGCGCTGATGTTCCCCCCGCACCGCACGCCTTGGCCGCGGGTCAAAGGCAAAGTTTGGAGCCTTCAGCTGACGTCAGAGGCGGCTCGGTGCTGCTGTGCTGGGGGATCACAGAGTTTCCTCTCCCTCGAGGGCCTGCAGTGCGGCGGGAGGTCATCCTCTGCATGGATTTACAGCCCCCTCGGTGCTGCTGCCGGGTTTGCTGAGGCCCTGAGGGCTCCTGTCTCCTGTGCTTGGAGCTGCCGAACCTCACGGGCTCCCTGGAATAGGTGCAGATGTAATTCCATGGCCTTCAGCACCCTGCCTGGAGAGAGGTTCCAGAGATGGAAGAAAGGGGAAGCAGGGTGAAGGAGCTGGGGAGAAGGAAGGGGTGCAGTGGTGCCCTGATGGGTCAGAGAGGGTGGAGAAGCCCTTCCTTGGTCTCTCCTGCCCTCTGTGGCATCTGGAGAAAATCAGATGTTTTAGATGTGGTGACAGAGCTCTGGGCTATCAGAACATGTGGGGATGTCAAGGCATCCCAGATCAGGCCCTACATTTCCCTGTAGGGTCTAGAAGAGAAAGGGAGGAGGAGAGGAGATGAGTGAGGGGCGGTGCAGACATTGCTGTGGGCTGTGCTGTTAGGAGGGATCACTGGAGGAGCACTCCAGACATCCTGGAGGGGATGTGCAGATGGCTGGCACAGCCTGGGGGTGATGCTGTGCCCGGGATTCAGGACGTGGCCGTGTGAACCTGCTCTCGTGTGAGCTGAAAACACCCTGCGAGCCGAGTCTGGCTCATGGGTTTCTCGGGACATCCGCTGTCCCTTTTTATCTTTCCTCTTCCGTGCAGCGCCACTCTGTTTCCCACTCCCCTGCCATAAACACCCTGCCTGGGCTGGCGGCAGGAAACAAACCCTGCAGAGCGCTGCCGGCTCCGTGCGAGCCCTCAGCACGGAACGGGGAGGTCGAGGTCAGCCCTCGGCACAGCCAGGAGGTCCCTTTGAAATCCCCAGCAGCCGCCCTGCCCGGCTCTTTCTGCCGCGCTGGCTCCGTGACCCACAGCGGATTTCCCACCGAGTGTTTCCTGCCTGTCCCTCTCGGCAGTGCCCCACACAAACACAGCTCTTCACCTCCCCGGGGGCGTGAATCACAACCACGGGCAAAGTCCAGGGCAGGCAGGAGCACCCTGGTCATGGGGACTGCTGCATGTCCCGAATTGCAGGCAACAGGAACACAGCCGTGTCCCTGAACAAGGAACCTTGGCTGCTCTCAGCCCCTCTCCAAGGAGGTTGGGCAGCCCCCGGGGTAGAGCCATTGGTGAAATCTGCTGGGAGGGGATGGAGGAGGCTTCCCAATCGACCCGATTGTGGTCGAGGTGTGCAAAAGCCTTTGCTGTGCAGGCCCAGAGAGGTGCTGCTGCCCCAGCTGTGGGGGTCTGTGGGTGCACACTGCGAGAGGGCAGCTGGCCCAGGGCAGGAGCAGCTGAGGGATGGGGTTGAGCTCTGCCTGTGTGGAGGCTGGAGGAGCAGGGCTGGGTGTCCTCTCTTTTTCATTGTCATAATTATTATTACCATATTTCAATAATTAAGCTGTTCTTATCTCAGCTCGTAAGGTTTTTACCCTGGGAGAAGTCCCACGTTTTCTGCCCCTTGATCCCCAGGCCAAAGGGAGCACAAGTCTTCCCCTTGTACAAGTGAAGGCCTGGGGATGTTTGAGGGCCCTGTTTTCCTTGGCAGAGGTTGGAAGTCCCAGCAGGCTTCAAACCCTCCTGTTCAGCATTTCCATGGTGACAGGGAGGCTCTTCTGGTGGCTGTGCCATCCTTGGTGCCACCAAAATGACGAGGCTGGTGCAAGCACTGTGCTGTGGTGGGGAGGTTTGGAAGGCAGACCCTGTGTCCAGAGTTGGATTGGACCCTCTCCTTCCCCAGTCCTCGTGGAGGGCAGCTGATTTTACCCCACTGGGATAAGCCCAAGAGGAGGAAGGGGTTGTTTGAGAGACCTTGCCCAGCCTCCTGTGCTGTCCCTGCGTGTGTGGCACTGCTGGTGGTGCTGTGGCATCGTGTCCCCTGACAAAGAGCCCGTCCTGTGCCTCTGCATCCATAACCCACCAGGGGAAACAGCATCCCCGGCACTTTGCAGTGCTGTGTGAATGGCAGAGGAAGGCTGATAAATGCTCCCACAGCCAGGGGAAGGTGGTTCTGCTGCTGGAAAGGCGCTTGTGTCCCTCCTGCGGCAGCGCAGACCCTCCTCCTCCTCAGGCTGCGGATATCCCCACCTGTACCGCAGGAGGGGAGGGCTCCCGCAGGGATTTCAGCTGGATGAGGCACCATCCAGCCCCGTTCTGCGCGGTGGCGCAGCCCTCGATGTGGAGCTCGGAGGGAGGTGCGGCCGCAGCACCCGCGGCTGCTCCAATCCCTGTCCCTGCCTGCGGCTCAGCAGCGTTTCCCTGGAGCTCAGCGGGGCCTGGGGGCTTCTCCCGCTCGCATGGAAATGCAGCATGGCTCTGGGTACCTGGGACTGGCTCGGAAATTGGGGGTTTACATCCCCTGCCTGCTTTATTCGTGGATATTTTCCCCCATTCTGGCTGTCGATGCTAACTGGGGGGGAGGGAGGGCTGCACTCTTGAAACGTTTTACAAATACGACCAAATGTATCCTTTCTCCTTAGAAAGCAGCAAGGAAATTCCCATTCTCCCACGGAATGTTTATAAATTTTGGCCGAAGCTGCGTATCTTTTGCTGTCAAACACCCATAAGTAGGGCCAGGTGCAGTCATATTTGTCAGTATTTCAGGGGCCAGCTCCTGTGAATTTGCCTGTTGTGGGCACCATGTCCCTGTGCAAAGTCTCCTGGCTCAGTGACCTGCAGCCAGAGCCTGTGTTTCGTGGTGGCATCCAGATTTTCCCCATCCTGGCCACCACTGACCCCTCCCTGGCCACTGTGGGTGTCACAGCCCAGCTTTTGGGGCATTTTCCCAGTGTTTACTGTGGGCCGGGTGCTGCACGGGGTGGCTGTAACTGCTTATACAAGTCCCCTTTGCACTCTTCCCAGTGCTGCTTGAAAGGGTGTTTAGTTAATAGGATTATAAAGCTTTCCTGTCGTCAGGCAACGGAAATCAATGGTGGGCCCCTGGGAATGAGCCTCATCCGATTTACAGCACTGCCTCTGCACGGGTGTGTGGCCAGGACTGCAGAGCTGCTGGAAGGGGGGACGTGCTGCCCCCTCCGTGGTGTTCCCCATCTGCTGGGGCCTCCTGGAAATAAGGATAAAAGGATGTAAAGCTATTGGAAAGTGTCCAAAGAAAATGGTAAAGGGTCTAGTGGGGCCATATGAGGAGTGGCTGAAGTCACTTGTTTTTTTGGCTGGTGCAAAGAAGATGGGGGGAGACATTGAGGTATCTTTCCTCACAAGGGACAGTTCTGATCTCTCTTCTCTGGTGATCAGAGACAGCACCTGAGGGAAGGGCTGGAGCTGTGTTAGGTTGGTTATCAGGAAAAAAATCTTTCCTCAGAGTGTGCTGGGCCCTGCCCAGGCTCCCCAGGGAATGGGCACGGCCCCAGAGCTGCCAGAGCTCCAGGAGTGTTTGGACAATGTTCTCAGAGATGCATTGGGTAGGGTTGTTGGGGTGTCCTGGGCAGGACCAGGAGTTTGATTTGATGATCCTTGTGGGTCCCTTCCAGTTTGGGACAGTCTGTGATTCTCTGAAATGTAGAGGCTGCTCTCAGTCCCCTCCTGCCTGCCGTGTGTCTCCCCAGCTGCAAGAATCCCAGGTGGAGCAGTGCCTGGGATCCCACAGGCAGTCAGGACACTGATTCTGCCCCGTGGTGCTGGCTGGCTGTCTCAAAGTGCTGGCTGTTCCTCAGCTCCTGTTTCTGGAACCCAGGAATTTCCCCTTTCACCAGTCAAAAATGATGGCTGTGCCTGAAAGCTGAGAGCAGGTGCTGCTCTGCAATGCCTGGGGGGCTCTGCCCTCCCCTCTGCTGTCACCAAACATCTGGAGACAGCAGGCTGGCAGGGTGGACTCATGGATGTGTGTAATGCAATGGGAGCTCACACCTGCTGTCCCCAACATGCAGCAGGCTCCCAGCCCCTCCCTGGTGGGCTGCACGTCTGCACTGCACAGGGGTCTGGCCACAGCCCCTGGGAGGTCAGGGAAGGGCTTCTGTGCTCTCTGGACTGGCTCCACCAGATCTGACAACCTCGGGGTCTGCTCAGTCCCACCCTGCCTTGTCCCAGGGGATTCCAGGCTGGAATGCCTCTCCCTGTCTGACCCTGGGCCCTGCCACCAGCTCCCCTTGCAGCCAGCAAAGCCACTGGAACCCCTCCCTGTCAGAGTGGGAGGGTGGGGAGCAGCTGAACAGGAGCCCTGAGGAAAGTTCCATAAAAATCAACCTGCTGCAGGAATCTGGCTGTGCAAAAAAGTGTTTCCCATCCCCTTGGCTATTAGAGAGGGGACTGCACGTGGTGGAGACTTTAATCCCAGGAGGCTGAAAACAGGCGAGAAGAGGGAGGATTGGGAGAGCCTTTGGCTCAGGGTGTAGGGCTGCAAACCTGCATGCAGCCAAGGCTGTGTCTCTTATCTCTGGAGCCTGGGGTTTGCTGTCTGCCAGGGAGCAGCAGTGTGGTTCTGCAGATAACCTCTTGGCCACGGGTTATGTGGGTTAAAGCACGTGTGAGGAGCTGGGGCTGTGTTAGACAGCACAAAGACAGCAAGCTCCAGGGCTGGGGAGACTGAAACCTCCTCCTTTGGGTTTGTTTAAGCTCCAGCTAAGCCCTGGAAAATGTGCTGAAGGGAACAGCCCTGCCCAGCACTGGGGGCTCGGCCAAGCAGGTGAATTAGTGGATACCCCCTCTCTGGTGAACGCTCCAGACTCTGCTGAGCACCAGCTCTGCCTGCAGACATGTGCCCAGAGCCCTGGCCTTGCTGCCATCCTGCTCCTGCCACAGGCCAGGCTGCTGCTTTGGCCTGCTGGCAGGTGAAATAAATCCCTGCGGAAAAATCGCAATCAGTGACAGTGGGGGTTTGTCATGGCTTGCTAACACCCTCAGCGCTCTGCTCCCCCTGGCATCTTTCTCTTCTCCAGCAAAGGTATTTGCAGTGGGAAGCACCTGGTCCTGCTGCTGGGCTGGCATGGGCACAGCTGAGCCCTGCTGTGACCTGTGCTGTGCCCACCTGGTCCCTGGTGACACAGGTTAGTGTCCAGAGCTGGCCATCGAGGGGACAAGATGTGCTGACATTTGGGAGCTTATTCTTGTCCCCAACCTGCCCATGCTGCAGGCTCCCCTTCCAGGCAGGAGTTTGGAAAATTATGAGGCTTTTCCTTAGGTTTGGAGCTGCAGGGGACAGCGATGGGCATGTGGCAGTTTGTGCCATCGTCCTGCAGTGCCAGCTCCAAAGCCTGAGGTGTGTGCCCAGCCTGGGAAGTCGGGCAGCCATGTAGGAGTACAGAGAGCCCAACAATCCAGGCACCAAGCAGGTGTGGGCTCAGTGCCAGGGATTTCCTGGCAGGAGAGCCACGCCCGGGTCTCCCCCGTGTAGTGCACTTGGGGTGGGGACACCACGGAGGTGTCCCGGAAAGGGCTTAATCTGGTGGGAAACCACTCTGGGGTGAACCAAGAAGAGGTGCTGGGAACAGCCATGGACTGCAAGGAGTTGTGTGGTCCTGTTCTCCTCCTTCCCTCCTGCAGCGAGGTGGAACAGGGGGCAGGAGGGAGTGGGGATCTGCCCAGGGACACGGGTCCTCCCCCATCCCGTGTGTGAGCTCTCCTGGAATGGCTGTGTCGTGCTGGAAGGGCAGGAATCCCCTCCTGGAGCAGCTCTGCCCACCCGGGGGCTGCTGCAGGGGTGTTCCCATCCTGAGCTCTGTCCCCACCTCCGCAGGAAGGGAGGCTGTGGAAACTCCGTGAACTGTTGCCATGACAGCCCCGAGCACGGCTCCCTCCCGATGCCGTACCCACCGCCACAGCTCGGTGCTCCCTGCTCCCCTGGCACTGATGCCAGGCAGGGGCCGAGGCTGCAGGACCGCCGGCAGCAGATCCCTTTTCCCCTGCCGGCGCAGGGAAGCGGTCTGGGAAGCAGAAAGGGTACCCGATGTTCCTTTTCCTAGCTGGGAGCGGCGGTCCCGGTCCCCTGGGCATCCTCTCCAGCCCCGGGAGCGCGGCAGGTCCCCGTTGCTGCGGTGACAGTCTCCATGGAGACCGGGCACAGCTGCATCCCGCGGCAGGGGGGGGCCGTGGGGATGTGTCCCCCTCCCCACGGGGCCACGCTGGCTCCCGGGGTGCACTCTCAGCCCCCAAGGGAGCGTGAAAATGGAAATCCCTCAAGTGGCAAATGTGTGGAGGAATCCCAAGGAAACTAATTGGTTTTCCCCCACCCCTCCTTTAATGCATGTTGGCTTTCACTCAGCACTGGTAATTGCTGCTCTGCACCTATTAAAAGGCCGTCTCATGCTTTGCACGGGCTTGGTTGTGAATTAATTTTGCATATGCATCTATTCTGGGGAGCAAGGGAGTTTATTTAGGATGCTGAATGCCAGACGGGCTTTCCAGAGGCGTGAGGTGCAGCACAGGCTGTGCCTGCTCTCAGGAGTGACTTTGAGGAATTGACAGTGGCTTCTCCAAATAAATGCCTAAGAAAAAGGGTGAAGATCCAAATCAATGGGATTTATTCCCACAACTAGTTTGGAACAAGATAGGTTGTGGGTGCTTCTGTGCATCCCATTTGAAATCCCTCTTAGATGTCAAGGTGATTTTGGTTTTCACTGGGAAATAGGTATCCTACCTGCTCGTAGTCTCCTGGAAATCCCACCAGGCTCCATCTCCACATCTGTCTCTCTAAATCTACCCACAGGCTTTCTGTAAACAGCACATTTCTCCAGAGAAATGCTTTCAGTTGGGATTTCTGTGGTTTTGAAACCAGGTTTCCTCTTTCTATTACTGAGAAGTGTCAAAGGGGAAGAGCTGTTGGGATTTTCCATTTGTCATTTACTTGTCATGCTGCTTTCTTTCCCCTTTGCCTTTCTATCAGCCTCGCACAGCGAAGATAAACCTGCAGGTTTTGTGTCATTTCTCTCAAATACCGCACTCTGGTGCAGGATGCTGTGATGTTTGGGCACGGAGCTGCAATTTCCCTTGAAAAACAAACTCGCCATTGTTACTCCTGGGGAATTTTCTTTCATTTTGTGGAGGTCTTTGATGCTTGACATCAAGCACTGGAGTCAGTCTTCCTTAGGTGGGCCTTTGTGAGTCACTGGGTGTCAGGAATGCCCAACGCCGTGGGAGAGGTTAGTCACTGGTTTTTTGGAGCATCCCAAATCTTCACACCATCACAGCAACACTGTGTGCTAAAATCCTTCTGTGCATGAGTTTGTCCCTGAAAGCCACATTCACCTGTGCAGGGTTTCAGTCATGGGGTGCTCAAAATGATGCTTTTGCAAGGTTCCAGAGTCTGTTTGGACCTTAAGGAATGGATGCACTTCCCAGTGCAGGAGCTGGTGTCTCCCTGAGGCAGCAGCGGAGCGATTGGGAGCAGGATGCACCCAGCATAGGAATTGCAATGAATTTGCCCTGCAGTTGCTCTGTTCCTGCCAAGACTCTTACTGGAAAACAGTATTTTCCCAGTAATGGTTGCTAAGCACTGAGGTCTCATGATGGGCTTTATCTGCTCAGCTGGAGCTGCGACAATAAAGCTCCAGTGCGAAATGAAACGGAGAAACATCAGCGGCTGTGCTGGGGCTTCCCTGTCCTCCAGAGGAAACACCAGGAGGAGATTTCTCCCTCATCCTGGCAGGGCTGGCCCATGCTGCTGTGGGGCTCCAGCAGCACCTCAGTCCTGTGCCAGTGGGGATGGCTCCTCTGTTTTCCATGCACAGGGGTGGTATCGGTGCTCGGCAGATCTGGGATCGTAGCACGGTTTCCACTCACGTCAGCCAGACTGGGGGAGCAGGAGGATGAAGCTGTCGTTTAAACATCTGCGTAGGATCATCCTGTCTGGGCTGGTTTGACGGCAGGGGATTCTGTGCTATTTGTTTCTGCTGCAAATCTCCCAGTGGGAAAGGGTTCAAAGCCACTCTGCTGGTTACTGCTGAGGGACCGTTCCATCCCCAGTGACCTGGGCAGGTGGCTGGGGACACTGCTGGTGGACATGCATGAGCTGGCCCCAGCAGAGGAGGGGAAGGTTGCCCACCATCTCTGGGGCTGTGTGAATGCCCACAACATCTGGCTGGGTATCTTTGACCGAAGCATTCCATGCACAGCAACCCCCATGTCCCAATCCATGTCCCATTCCTGTTGGTTTCAGATGGTTCTCTGGAGCATCTCTTCTTTTGTCCAACCTCTGCTGCTGCTGCTTTGCCTGGTGTCCTGCACCAGGGAAACTGTGACTCTGCACTTGGAATTTTACTTTCCTTTGCAGCCTTCCTGTGTGGTTTGTGACTCTTCCAGAAGAATTCTCCCTTTTGGCATCTTTATGGCTGCCAGGTGGGAGGTCATTGGGCTCTGGGGACCAGTAGAGCACACTGAGCCTTGCCAGAGGTGTGTGACAACCTCTGAGTCTGTCCCTGGCCCTTGAAGTCCAGGGGAGCCCCAGAAACCAGGGAACCAGCAGGTGATGGGACTCCTATACCTTTACACCACCTCTGCAGAGATTCCTGTCCCCATGATATAGAACAACTGCTGAACAGGATGATGAATTCCTGGGAATGGTAGCCCTTGGAGACTGTGGTACTTGAGTGTGAAATCTGTGTCCTTCTTGAGATGTTTGGAAGCTGCAATCTCAGCCGGCCAAGCCCAGCTTGCTACTGGAAAGTTGTTGTTGGAAAGCTGAGCTCTGCTTACCAATTGTTGCAGGCAGGTGAGTAACCTGAGCTGGGGCTGAAGCACAGGTTTGAATCACCTTTCCTGGAACCAGAGCTGTGGGCTCTGCCTGTGCTGAGGGCAGGGTTTGGTGCTGGTGAAATGTGGGACAGTCCTCCAAGGGAATGCACTTTGCATTGAGTCACCAAGGAATCATGGAGAGGAGCAGGACAGACACTGCCTGTGCCAGGGAGTTTCAAGGGCTGTGGCACTGCCTCTCTGCCATGAAAAGAGTTGCCAAAATTCTTTCTGGGGCATGGCCCTGGAAATTCTGCCATGTCCACGTGCTCCAGCTGCAATCTCCCCTCTCTCCTCCCCTGCAAGTCCATTCCTGGGGCTGCTGCAGTGCTGCCTTCTTGTCCCCCTGCTGCTGCTCATCTCAGCCATATGGCAGATGAAAAATCTGCCTAATTTCCAGTTAAAACTTAATTTATGGTGGGTTTATCCCTATTTGGTCTTGTTCCAGGCTTGCCCATTAGCTCCAATTCCTGCAGCCTGTAAGGGCTGGTTTCCTCATCCTTGCGTTTCCCCCAGGAATGATGGGCCAGATCCCGCTCCAGTCCCACTTTCTGCCCTGGCCTGCTGCCCCCCGACTGCGGGTGGCACGGAGGGTCCGTGTGTGTGAGACCCCTCTGATCCCGGGTCTTGGCTCATCTCGGCGGATGAGTCAGCCCAGCGCTGGCTCGGCGCTGAGCGGGACTCGCCAAGCCCGGCTTACCTAACGCCGCAGGAATGCCTGGCTCAGCGGGGGCTCCTCGGCTCTGCTCCGGCCCCTGGGCGTGCTGCGAGCCGCCTTTGTGGCCTCGGGCAGCGGCCGCGTTTGGGAAAGTCGGGAAAAGGCTGCACAGTCCCAGAGCTTTGCCCTGCAAGAGGCTCCTCAAAGTGAGACCCACAAAGCCACACAAAAGCGCCTGCCTGGAACTGTTCGTCCTATTTGTGTCATCCCTGCGACAGGACATAAACTCCTGTTTGTTTCAGGGCAGTGGGGATTTTCATTGGCATTTCACCCTGTTGAGTATGTAGCTGGTCCCTGTGTCTCCCCTGGTTGGGTGTGAATCGATGAACCCACCAAACTGCTTCTCTGCTGCAGGGAAAAGACACCCTGGGTGTCACCCCTGCCACTGAGCCTGGGCTCTGCAGCTGTTGAGGGTGAGGTGATGGCTCACGGGCTTGGCCCCAGGTTCACTCTTGTTTGTGAGAGCAATAATGTGTGATCTGTGTCTGCAGGTGATAACACCAGTTGCTCCATGTTGAGACTCCCACCCCACTGGTGCTGTTGGTGAAAATTCTACAGGAAGGTGCTTTTCTTAGCAAACCACCCGATTTTGTGCCGTGCTTCCTTTAGCAGAGCTGCAGTTTGGATTCGCAGCTTCTCTGGTGGGAAAGGCAGCTGTGAATGCTCACCTGGGCAAAACTTTCCATGCACAGTTGTCCTACAAACAACGTGATCACCAGTATTGATGGTCTCTCGGTGCCATGCTGCATTCTCAGTGCCATAAGGTTCCCGAGCACCCTGTGGATGTGAATTATTTAAGCCTCGCTGTAGTCCTTGGAGTACAGGAAGGCGTTGAGCTGAACACTGCCTCTGACAATGGAAAACAGGGATGGGAGAAGAGACGGGAAGAAAGGGGGAGGCTCCAGCTCCGACCATTCATGCTCCCTATGTTTCACACCCTCTCATCCTTCCAGCTCTGCCTGTTTGCCTGTCACAACAGCCAGAGGGAAATGCTGTAAGTGCTGCAGACGCGGTTTGATCATAATCAGAAACCAACAGCAGGCAGGACCTGTTGTGCGTCTCCAAGACAATGCGCGGGCTTGGCGAGTGCCACGCATGTCGATGAGGCTGGGGAGCTCCCGGCGGGGCCGAGCTGCAGCCGGAGCCAGCGCCGAGGTCACCCCGAGAGAAAGCAGAAGCTGGGGGCGGGCAGAGAGCCGGGGCAGGCTGGCCGAGGGCTCTTCCCCAGCCTCGGGAGCGGCGGCACACACGCACGCACACGGGCGCGCTGCTCACACGCGCACGCTCAGCCTCCCGGTGCAGCTCCTCGCCGCTCTTTGATTCGCGAGGGAGGAAATAAAACCTCGTCGGAGCGGCAGAAGCAGCAGCTGCTGGCAAGATGTGCTGACAAAATTGGACGGGGAGAGAGATCTCCGATCGGTTTTACCCCCTGGGCAGGACCTGCTCCTGGGAGAGGAGCGGCGGAGGAGACAGAGAGGAGGATGAGCAGCCCCTCCATCCCCGGGAAGATGGAGGCAAAACCTTTGTTCAACGTGCAGAAGGCTCTGGTGCAGCCTGTGCAGATGTGCATGTTGGATATCCCCCTGAGCGTGCAGGATGACGATGTAAGTAGAAGGCGAGGCAGCTGCCAGCCCGGGGCCGGCTCGGGGACACGGCGGGTGTGTGAGGGCAGTGAGGTGCTGTGACCCCACCCCGGCACCATCCGGGGGTGGTGAACTTCTGGCAAAGTTCGCGATGCCAAGAGCTGGCACCGCCTCCAGATGTGACCGTTTCCTCTCTGAAGTGCTGTGTCTTGAGGCAGGCTGTGGTGCTTGCTAAATCCAGGGCACCAAAACGAAAGGAGGGGTTTGGGAGGGAGGGGAAGCCTTTCTGTGTGGAATAAGGGTCATGTTGTTCGATGTTAAAGGGAGTGTTTGCTGTGCGTGTCCTGACTCTGCTGCCCTGGAGTGGCTGGTGGCTGTGAAAACCTGGGAGGCAGCTCTGCCTTCACACACCTTGGTGGCTGCCCTGCCTGGTGTCACCACCCGTGGGCTTCGGTCCTGCCCTCTCTCTCTGCTGCAGCTGCAGGGCTGGGTTGGCGATGCAAAAATCGGTGTCGATTGCAGCATTGAGGCAGAGCTTTCCCAATGTGGGTCAGGGGATTCCTGCTGAGGGCCCCTCTTGCCACCTTAACTCTGCCCCTCACAGAAATACCCCCCGAATCTGACCGTGCATGAAGAACCCTGGGACAAAGCTACTGGAGGCCCCCAAATCAGGGGTAATGCTTTTTAGGGCTGGTGAGTGGTCAGTGTCCCACCTGTGTAAGGGTTTTGGGCGTGAGCCAGGTGCTGTTGAAATTTGAGGCAAAACTTGCTTTGATTTTTTGGAGCAGGGAAAGCCCATCTCTTGCTGTATGTGCTCAGGGCATGTAGTGTCACTGCAGGAGCTTTAAATCTGGGTTTTCTCTATGGCCACCAACTGATCTGTCACAATCACGGTTACCTTCTCTTCAGCATTATCTGTGTGCTTAAAGAGGTGAAACGAGAGCACAAAAACGAGTCCACTTCCCCGGGAGGAGGGAGCACAATACAGTGTATTGGATCCTGGCAGGGGTGGGGAGGGCCAGCCCAGCATCCTGAGTGTCCCTGCAGGCACAGGGGACTTGCAGGGAGCCTCCTATTTTTAGAAACACCCCGGGGGGCTTTGCCAAGGTTCGGCAGTGTTGCTGCACTAATGAGGATAATGAGGATACCTGTGACGGCCACTGCGGAGCTGCTGGGGTGTGCCGGGGGTGGGCAGCGTGCCCCGAAAGCGCAGGTGCCTCCTGCAGCATTCCTGGGAAGGAGGGAGGGTGGGAGGGGGCTGGAGCGGGTGATGAAGCGGCTGAAGCAGCATCTGGGTGCTTTATTCTCCTTCAGCTTGATTCCTAAGCAGCAGATTTCTCCAGGTTTACGGCAGGCGATCTCCATTCCTGCTCAGCAGTCCAATCTAGTGCTGGACTTCCCTGCGGCCCCTGGTGCAGCCAGGGGGATCCTCAGGGTTTGCCTGACACAGGTGGAGGCTTCCCTGCTTCCCTCCCTGCACTGGGCATCAGCTGGCACCAGGAATGGGGAATGCCCTGATCTGGGTCACTTAGGGACCTCTGCTTGCTTGTTGTGTTCCTGGTTTTTAGCAGAAAAGAGAAATAATTTTTAAGGGAGCTGTGCAATATGTTAGTACTGGGGTTTTTTTATTTGGTTGGCTGGGTTTTTAACAATTCCTATGAGCCCTCTGGAGGCTGCTGGGTGACAGCCAGTCCTGGCAGTGTCACGGGGAGGCAGCGGTTGGTAATTGGCACATCAGGGTGTCCCCAGATCTCAGGTCATGGCCAGGGCATTAGTGCAGGACAGGAGAGGTTAGGGCTTCCCTTTGGAAACTCGAACTGCCAGGGGGTCACACTGGGACTTGGTCTCCAGCATCCCCACTTTCACATTTCCCTGCCATGCTCACGTCTCCCAGCTCTGGTGGGAGCTTTCTCCCCTGGTGTTTTCACCCCCTGCCCTCTCCTGCAGTGGGCAGAGAGGGATGAACCCCCATGGGTGAGCACTGTCCAGCAGCACCCATGAGCAGGAGCTGGACCAGGGACTGCTCTGCCTCTCCCTGCTCATGCACTCTTGCTCTGAGGCTCAGTTTCCGTTCCTGGAAAGCAGGGCCACAGCAGGACCCATTGCTGGAAACGCTGTCTGCTGCAGAACACAGACTGGGAAATGCCAGCAGGGAAATCCTGAGTGGCGTTTTTGTCTGTGGGGTGTGGAGAAACTCCTTTTTCAGAGCTGAAATATTCCCCCAGCCAGGCAGGGTTTGGTGTCTCACACCCACCTGCAGGTCCCTGCTCATCTCCTGCCGTCGCTTCCCCGGTCTGCGTGGGCAGTGGGGAGGGAGCAGTGTAGGCATTTCCCCCTCTATTTCAGGACTTTCATTTCTATTTCAGGCTCATTAATTTCCTTTTCTTCTTGGAGATGACACAAGCAGGTTGGGAAAAGTTTAGGGGCTGCATTACCTGGGGCTCTTCTGCAGGATCCTGTCCATCAGTGTCCCTCACATCTGGGCCATCCCTGTGGGAAGGCCTGTCTGGAAAAATGGGCTTTCCTCCTGCTGCAAATCCACTCACTGAACATACAGCTGACCTTTTTCAGGCTGGATTCTCAGGGAGCAAAGCTTTGACTTCAAAAAAGAGCAGGGCAAAGCCCAAGCTGGGGACATCCCACAAAAACATGAACCTCTGGCTCAAGTCTCTTCTCATAGGGCAGCAACCCAGTTGAGTCAACATCTCATATTCCTGTTTTTCAGGGAAACTGCTCTGCCCCAGCAATGGACTGGGTGTCCTTTGGGGGGCATTTCAGGAGCTGGCAGCAGAGCACTGGAGGTGCTCATGTGCATGTTCAATGGGTGGCCAGCTGGAAGGGAAACACCCCTCCAGGTTACCCTCAAAGTGATGCTGTGCAGAAGAGGCTCTCGTTTCTGCCTCCCTCGATCGCTCTCAGTGGGGTTGTCAATCCCCCCCTTTCATAATTCAGCCACAGCAGTTGCAAAATTGCCCCGGCTGCCTCTTTTGCTATGATGGGGAGGGATCTCCAAAGCTTTGCTAATAAAAGAGCAACAGTTTCTATGCTTGGGAGGTGGGGAAATCAATGAGCAGGCTGTTGCAAGTGATTTAACGGCTTTTTGTGGCATCTCAGGCGGTTCCCTGACATGACCGAGCTTTATGGCTCGCTGCTTGTCAGTTTAATTGGCGACATCCACTCCCTCCCGCGGGGCTGGGAGGAGCAGGGAGCCGATGTCCCAGGTGGTGGGATGCTGCTGTCCGCTCCCAGTGCATCCCTCCTGCCTACTGGGTCGGTCCACCCACGGCTGGGCATCCCAGGGAGTGCCAGACTGATGCCATGCGGCGGTCACAGCCTTGTGTCGTGATGGAAAGCGCTGGGAAAACCTCCCCTGCTTGGTCCGGCAGGTCAGGGAAGAGCAGCTCAGCCAGGGGCTCTCCCAGCTGGACGCTGAGTGAAGCCCTGCGGAGTGAGGAGAAATCAGGGGGAAATCTCATTGTCCCGCTTAGGCACTTGCATCCTCCACAGCCTGTCCTGGCGGTCTCCCCATCTTTGCCTTCTTCCTTTCTCCTCTGTGATGTCCTAATAAGTGCAGTCGGTCTGACTTCAAAGTGGTTAGCAAATATTTTCCACTCCAGTGAGCTAATTAGTTAAATTACATTTCACATGCTAATTTATTCCTCTAATATTATTTTTTTCCCCCCTCAGCATACTGAAATACAGGAAAAGATAAAAGCTTGGTTTGACCTTAGAGCCAGGCTCAGAGGAGCTGGAGATGGGAACAAATGATTAGTTCCCAGGTTTGCTGTGGCAGCACAAGCTTATTCCCTGCGCATTTGGGACCTTATTCGGTGGAGTTTTAAGAGTTTTAGCTGCTTGCAAGCCGAGCATCCTGGGTGAAACGTTGTCCTCTGACACATAGAAACATAACTTTCAGACCAGCAGTAATGAGCTGCAATTTCCTGCTTCAGTGTTCCTGTCCGCAGCACCGGTATCACCTTGGAGTGCTGCATAAATAGCCAATTAATCCTTGCGGGACTGGGTGGGAATGGTGTTACTTCCCCTCATCGGGGCTGGAAAGGCTTTAACTGGGAGTCAAGCGGGGCCAGGGAGCTGATGTTGGTGTCAATCCCAGGCTGAAGCTGTCGGGGCTGGAAAGGCTTTAACTGGGAGTCAAACAGGGACAGGTTGAAGCCGGGGTGAAGTGATGGCTGCCAACGGCCCCGTGGTGAATCAAAGTCTGCCGTGCCTGTATCAAAGGCTGTTTCTTTTCCACTGCATGCATATGGTAGATGTTATCGAGAGGGAGGAGCTGAAAATGAGCTCTAGGACCATTTCCTGACCACAGTTAAAGTCAAAACCAACAAATCCCTCCATTCCTGCTCTTGGCCAAACTCTCCTTTTCCCTCAGGCAAATCATCGCTTGGTTTCTTTGGACATAATAAGAAACTATGGAAAAAGATTCACTCCCAGGTTTAATTCTCATCTGTAAGCGCAGAGATTTAGGAGCACGCTGTAAAGTCTTGGGGTTTCTAGGAATTGTCCCTGCATGGCTGAGGGCTGAGCCCATCCCACACCGTTTGTGCACGTACAGCTCTGAATCCATGCAGTGCTGTGAGGTGTCCCTGCAGCCCCCGGAGCTGTATGTGACCCCTCTGCTGCTCTGTCCCTCTGTGCAGCTTGGAGGGCATCAAAGCCCTGCCCCAGGAGCCATCTAACCCCCCAGATACACAGGTGAACATGTGAGGCCCTGAACACTGCCTTGTGCCTCTGGCTGATGCTGCCCCAGGGGCTTTTGGGGTGGTGGCAATCCCTGTTTCCAGCCCTGGGCGAGGCTTCAGAGAGGGAGGAGCTGGTGTGATGGCTGAGCCCTTACACTGGTTTGAAAGGGTCCCCAGTTGCTGCCGTTTGGGTCACTGGTGCTAAAACACACAGAGTCCTCACCTGTGCCTGTGTTCCCACACTGAATAAACATGTGAAACACATCCCTGGGAGCACCAGGCCAGTAATACCAGGGTCACTACAAATAAGCAGGTAGCAGGATGGTGTTGATGCAGACAAGAGCTGCTGAAGTAGAATTAGAGCACAGACCTCTGGAGCCTCAGCCAGCATCTGACAGAGCTCCCTGGGGTACAGCCTGTCTCGGGGCTCCTGCTGGCCAAAGGCTTGTCATTATTGCCTGAGCTCTGTCACCTCTGGGACATGCTGCTTGCAGGTTTTGAGGTGGTGCTCACCAAATGTCTGTGCCTTGCCCACGTGTGGCCACTCCATGTCTGTGATGGTCATCTCACGTGTGCCACAGCTCCGTGTGCTCACTGCAGGGGCTGGAATTGCCTGACCCATCCTCACTGCTGCCTCATAGAGTGACTGGTGCAATTAAAGCCATGCTAATTCTCTGTGCAGCGTGAGGCAGAAGGAGTTGATGTCTCCAGTCATTGTTCAGTCGATCTATTTTCAATATATTTTTCTAAGTGGCCTGGCTGGGTCTGTGCTTGTGAGAAAATGAGATAAAATACCCAGAGCCACATCCTCAGCTGGTGCACGTCAAGGTAAACCCTCTGGTTTTGGTGGCATTACAACCTGTCCCTAGCTAAGAACGTGATATTCAAGGTGACCTCCTAGAGTGTTTCTCTGCCTCTTTGCTCTTCCTTCCCCTCCTTCAGCACCAAGTTCTCTGTCCGAAGCTTGAGGGCAATGAGAGAATTTGCTCCTCGTGCAGCTTTTACTCTGTAGATGTGGTTCTCCCAGAGGTACAGGCTCTGCCTCTTGCACTTTGCCTCTCTCCAGTGAAATGGGATCCCTTCCCTGCCTTTTCAGCTTTCCCTCGCTCCCTGCTCTCAGTTTCCATCCCGACCATCCCGTGGGATGGGCAGAGCCTTTCTCCTGGCTCTGAGGCAGCTGCACAGCCAGGTCCTGGTGCCCGTGTGCTGCTGGCAGGAGCTGACTCCATCCCTGCCCTTGGGGCTGGGCACCCTGACTCAGGGCAGATCGGCCACGGAGCAGCTGTCTCCTGACAGTTTGATTCAATCTGGGCCCGTCAGTGCAATTTGTTGTCATCTGTCACCGTGCACCGGGCTCAGGGCAGTGCCTGCAGAAGCAGCTGTTGCAGGAGTGTGCCGTGAGCGCTGCCAGCGCTGCCACTGCCCACGGGTGCTCAAACAAGGCAAACCCAGTTTGCTGACTGGTTTGGCACAGCACAGGCTGTCAGGGGCAGGCTGTTCACTGCCTGCTTTGGGTCTTTGCCAGAGGTCAGTGACTATCTGCCCCTGGCTCTCCTGCCCTCCCTAAGTGGAGCTGGGTGATTTGGGGGTGTGGATGTTGCCTGCCCATGGCTCCATCCCTTCTGCACAGCCTCCCATTCCAGCTCCTGCCTAGCTGGGGCAGGGACAAGGCTGCCATCACTACAGCCATTGATTTGGAGTGTGCCAGCTGCAAATGCAGGGGAAATGGAGGGTTTGCCCCATTCACAACCCTTAACATAACAGCAGAGCATGGATGTAACCCCGGGCATCTCCCATCCAGGGACTCCATCCGAGATGACCCTATTTAATTACCCCGTGTTTCAAGGAGCCCTGGGGATGTGCAGCAGCCCAGACAGCTGAGAGTGGCAATGCTGAGTGCCCCTGACACACCTTGAGCTGGATCCTGCCTGGCCTTGGATGAGGCTGCCACCACAGAGGCGGTGGCACTGTGCTCTTGTGGCCCCTTGTCCTGAAACGTCCTCCTGTCACACACAGCTGCTTCTCGGGCAGCACCGATGAGCCCCGGGGCTCTCGGCTCTGCTCCAAAGCCAACACATGGCTCTGGAGGATCCCCTGCCCCTCGCTGCTCACTGGTGTCCCTGTGCAGGAGAGAGCAGCTTGCCTTTGTTAACCATTGCCAAGCACAGAGAGGCACCACTGCTATATCCAGATAGGGCTGGATTTAGCCTTTGGGAGCTTCAAATACTGCTAAGAAAGGACCCTGCCAGCAGCCCTGTCCTGTACCAGCTCAACTTGGCCACTGCTGGCTGTTAGATGCTGTTGAGATGCAAAGAGCATCTGTGGTTTCAGTGCAACTGCTGGTGAGGTGGTAAATCACTACAAGGAGGGGGGACAGCCAGCTGCAGCTTGGTGTTGGCTCTTTTATGAACCTGGAGTGCTTTGTGGTATCAACACTGCTGGAAGGATTAGCTCTACTGCCCCAGGAGCTGGTTCTCCCCAGATCCTCCTGTGCCCCATCATATGACAGTGGTGTAACAGGACAGGCAGGGCTGGTGGCTCAGTTGGGGCAGAACTTGTGATGTTTGGTATTTTTAACTCCTGGCTCCTGGAGTCATGTGTGTGGCACTCGTGGTGTCTGGAGAGGGCAGCACATGGTGCACCTCAGTGTTGTGGCCCAGAGCTCAGGCTTTGGGGCACTACCTCCATGCAGATGCTGCTGAAGGACTGACTTTAGGAACCTCAAAAGTTGTTTGCGTCCAAAATCTGATTTGTTGATTTTCTTGTGTCATCTCTG
The DNA here is from genome assembly GCA_018697195.1 of Certhia americana. NCBI lineage: Eukaryota > Metazoa > Chordata > Aves > Passeriformes > Certhiidae > Certhia > Certhia americana. The sequence continues at coordinate 3,781,649 of CM031872.1, forward strand.
TGCAGGCATCTCCTCTGCCCTGTGTCCTCACTCCTCTACTGGCTTCTCTGGGCTCGTGCCGGGGTTGTCCCTGGGTGTGCTGGGGCTGCAGCAGATTTTGGCAGCAGGAAGTTGGGTTTTTTCTTCTTCTTGACAGCCCAGGAGTGGGAAATACCCAATCCCATCCTGCTGACAGCTGCTTTTGTAATTCAGGCACTGTGAGCTCCCAGAGGACAGCTGTGAGCATCAGGCCCTTCACCTGGAGATATTGAGGAGCTGTTTGGGAGCACAAGACTGGTTTGGGTGTGACAATCTTGGTCGTGTCTGGCTGTGATGTTGGTGACAGGGAAATGCAGTGCTGACCTGAGACAAGGGGGCTTCCTCTCCTGTCTGCCAGGAAAGCAGCACCCAAAAATCTCCCTTAATAACCCCTTTCTGCTCATCCTTCTCTCTTTAGGCTCCCGTGTGCGTTCCTCTGAGAGTCAGGGTTTTTTCTTTCATCACAGTGCCCTTCCCAGCACTTCTCCTTCCCATACTGGGAACTGAGTGCGAGTTAGAAACTGCAACCAAGTGAGGAAGGAGGGGCAGTGTGGTTTGTGGCTCCAGAGCCTGGACTGACCGAGCAGAGCAGCCGGGAGGCTCTTCTGGGGGCTCTAGGGAGAAGAGCTGAGGGCAGGAGGAGCAGGATGGAGGAGCTGTCCCAACCCTGTGGGGACTGGCAGTGTCGTGGTCATGGGGAGTCCCGCCTGGGCAGCCTTGGAGCTGTCTGGAGGCAGGAAATGGAGATTAATCCCTCCCCACCCAACTGTGTGCAGAGCAAGTGGGAATCAAAAGCAGCTGAAAATCCCGGATTTCCCTTTCTGTTGGTGGAGAGGGATGTGAGAAGCACAAGGGAGGAGACAGACGAGTTAAGTGGGCGCAGCTCCACCTTTTCCCGACGCCTCTGCACCCACAGCCCCCGGGGGGAACTGCCCCTCCCCTGTTACTTAGGGGTCAATCAAAGGAAGACCTGGCTGATGCTGCCAGTCCAGATGGCCACAGAATGGCACCAGACCCCATCTGAGACCTGTGACACACTTTCATCCCCAGGGGCCCTCGAGTGCCAGCTGTGCCCTGGCACACCCTCCCTGGGAAGAAGCTTTGTAAGAGGTGACTCTCAGCCAGGGCTGGGGCAAGGAGGGGGAAAGGGAAGCTCCCCAGGGGTTTGGCTGTTGTGAGAGATGACTCAGTGCATGCCCTGCCTGGGTGGCACCGTCTGTGCCACCGTGTTACGTGCCCATGTGTCATGGAAACCCTGACACTGCTCCGTACCCGCGTGGCACGAGTGGTGTTGGGTAATGAACTGTCAATGCAGGTCTAGTCTTCACTGCTGAGGTTAAAAAAGTCACCCTGCAAAGGTGCTGGCAGCTCAGGAAGGGATGGATCAGGCCATGCACTCTGTGCCACAGGAGGCAAAGATGGGAGAAGCTCCTCAGGGCCCCACTGCTGCAGAAAGTCTGGGTGAGACCCTCGGGGAGCAGATTGTTCCACTCGCTGTCTGCTCCCTGACCCTCCTGCAAGAGCTCGGGTTGTGTTTCCTCGCTGTTTTCCCTGCAGTTAGGGGAGCCAGAAAGAGCTTAAAATCTAATTTCCTACCAAAATCAGGCTAATGCTGTCACAGTGTCCCTCTGCCTGTGCCCTCTCTCCCCAGATGACTTCTGAACCTGCTGACCTGCACCGTGCAGATCTAGCTGAGGGCTTGCAGTAATTAAGTCTATGCAGAGATGATGAAATGAAATGGTTGAGAGAAGGAAAAGAATCTTGTAAATGCCCCAAAACATCTGTAGCATGAGTTCATGTATTATTAGACACCAGCAAATCCACGTGGGAGACGCTTCTTACAAACACTTAACCACAAAAACATTTTCATTCTCAGTTCGTACATTTTTAGACGCCAAAAACAGTCTTGAGACACAAAACCATAGGAAGCAACACGAGTTGTTTCAGTGCTCATGGGATAACCTTTTATTTTAATAAAACCTGAAGTTCTTTGGACACTCAACGTGATTCTCAGAGCCAAGACCTGAAGGAAAAACAACATAAATCATGGACTCAAAAGTAATGTTGGGAGGGTTCAGCAGCTCTGTGGCCGGACTCAGCCATGGTGTGACTTGGTGGCACTTGATGAGTTTGTTGATATTTCTGCCACTGTAACTGAGGGACTAACCTGGCCCTCAGCCGCTGGCATAGAGTGTTGTTTGGGAGAACACTGCTCCTCCATGCCAAAACCCCCACAATAAAAAGAGTCCTGCTGGCCATGGAGAGAGGCCCTGGAATAACTTCCCCCTCTAAAACAATGCGGAGCGGAAACCTTTCAAAGTGGTAATCACCAAAGGGAAAATCATTTTTTTTAAACATCCTTTGTCTGAGCGCCTAACAATACCTGGGAATACTGAAAGACTTTTCCAATTCTTAATTGACTTTTCAGCCATGTCACTGTTTGTTTCATCTCTGCAATAGCCGGCTCAGGGTTGGGCAGTGAAACTTTCCCTTTCCAGCTCTTTCCAGCCCCTTTTCCTGACTCTCACGTGGCCAGCATCAGTAAGTGTATGCTCAGGCTGTTGCAGCAGAATGTTTTCTTGTCCACTCACTGCATCCCTGCCCAGCCCGTGGTGAATTTGGCCCAGATGACTTTGGCAGGGGCTGCGCAGTGTCAGCACCAGGACGTGCTGGCTGCTGATCCAGCTGCCGGACGTCTCTCCTGCTGCTGCTCCTCCTGCAGCTCCTTTCCCTCATCCCTGTGGCTGTTCCGGGCCCTCTGGCTCCTCTCTTGGCTGCTCACTTTCAATCACATCAGCTCTTTGCTCTGCTGGAGCCTGGCTCCAAGGTTTCACTCCTCACTTCAGATCAAGTCAGCTTTCCTGCAGCTTCCTGACACGTCTGGGTTTTGATTTATGCTTTCCCTGACGTCTGTGCAGTCAAAAGAGATACAGGACCATTGTTGGAACATCCTTTTCATATCCCCTCTTAAGGGGCTTTGTTCCTGTTTAACTGGGTTTCTTATTTTCAGTTATCTGTTATTCATTGGTGTTATTAGCGTTGTGTGTTTGGAACACCTTGCCCTTGCTTTGTTTATTCCCATCATCTGGCATATAAATCTGTTCCACCTTATTCCTATTTTGGGATAACTTTGTGCAAATCTGGTTTATTTCCCTACCTGTATTTCTTCAGATCAACTCAGCACCTTGCAACCTGTTTGGCTCCATTTTTAAGCTGGCCTTTGGATATAATTTAATTTTGTGCAAGGTATCAACTCCATGTGCTGCTTCCCTGTGCCTGTGCTATGGCATCACTTTTCTCTTGGACTTCTCAGCAGCTCCATGGCATCATTCCCTCCCCTACGTGTGTCCAGGCACGTCCTTCCAGCAGCAGGGCAATGAATGGTGCTGTTCAGGTTCAGAGAGCTGAGTCTGAGCGTGCTGGGCTGGTGACACAGATGCCAGCCTGAATCGCTGTCCCCAGGGAGAAGGAGCAGTGTGGGGTCAGAGCATGTCCCCAGGTGCTCAGTGATGCCCTGCATGTGCTTTCACCCAGGCAGAGGGTAGGGGAAGCCTCTCCTGGCCTTCCCTAGCCCAGGAGAGCCAGTGGGAATAAAGCTGGAATAAAGCTGCCCTCCTGCTCTCCTGGCTGGAGTGTGGGATGCACAGGCCAGCCCAAATTGCCCATCTGTGTTTCTGGCACAGGTGAGGTGGGGGTACCTGTCCCCACACAGGTAGGAGCAGGGCTGGAGCTTGGACTGGGATAGGAGCTGAGGAGGAAGAGCTGCTCTGCCAAGCAAAGTTTCTCTGTTATCCGCTGGGATTTCTTTCTGGATCGGTTGCCAGAGCCTCTCGTTTCTGGGATTCTCCTTTTACACGATTCAGCTGAACGTGTCACCCTGGCTGGTTGTTGTGGGTGGAAAATTGTACTGCCTGCCCTTGGATGTGTTTTTGAAAGGTGAGCCAGACTTTTGCTCTGTTCTGTATCCACCCAGGTGGTGGTTGTGTGTTTTCAATATAAAATGAAATCTCACTATTTCATTTAATTTTTCTGGCAGATGAGAAGGAAAGGCTTGATTTCAGAAATGAGTTTCCCTTATCTCCAGAGCCTACACCTATTCCCACCTTTCCCTGCAAATTTTTGTGGCTTCATAACCTTTCCCCTCTTTTCCACCAGTGGTTTTCCTTTCACTGGCTGTTCTGCAGAAAAGCAAGCAAGGATGAAAATTACAATAACAGAGCACCTGGGAGGCTTGAACTCGCCACACACTGATCACTAAGCAACAGGGAGAAATGTTTTTCCTGTTTTCCTTTTGGTTGCAAGCACCTTAGGTGGTATTTGTTAAAAGAGCTGACTGAAACATTCTGGCAGAAAGGTGATAGGGAGATAAAAGCTGCCTTTAAAGACAAACAACTCAAGAAATAATAGTCCTTAGCAGAGGGGCTCTGGTGTGTCTGCAGCGTGTCAGGCTGCAGCAGTTTAATGCCTGCTGAACTCTGCACTCCGAGAGCCACGTGGAAAAAGGGAAAACGCTGCCACCAGGAGCTGCAGCTGCAGCTTCCTGCCGGTGTGGGGATGGTCCCTAACAAAACTCCCAGGGCATCTGGTGACCCTCCCGATACAGAGAGCGTTGGATGAGCTTTTGTCCCTGTGTCCCCCTGCCAGCAGTACCCTGCAAAACGCCCCGAGGTCTCTTGGTGCTCTTCACACCTCGGGCCCTGCTGTCTTCAGCTTTTTGGGCACATTGTGATATTCACAGTTGTCTTTTGCCTCTTATTTTTGAAACTATTTCCTTCCTTGCTGCAATGGAATCCAGGTGCCTGCCCGAAGTGTGCTGTGGTCACTTCTTTCTGAGAAAGTGGCTTGATCTCCCCCCACCTCACATGTTGGCCTTGTTCCGATGAGCTTTTAGAGGTCAGAAACTTTGGAAAACAGAGGTTTGTATTGTTGCTTGCTGCCCTAACGGGAGCTCCTCAAACTTTTCATAAATTGCCTGGAGAAGAGAAGGTTCTGGGGCAATCTTAGCATCCCAGCACAAAGTGGCTTCAAAAGAGCTGGAGAGAGACTTTGGACAAGGGTCTGGAGTGACAGGACAAAGGGCAATGGCTTTAAAATGAAGGAGAGTGGATTTAGATTAGATATGTGAAAGAAATGTTCTCTATGAGGGTGATGAGGTCCTGGTGCAGGTTTTCCAGAGAAGCTGTGGCTGCCTCTGGAAACATTCCTGGAAGCATTCCAGGCTGGATGGGGCTTGGAGCAACCTGGGACAGTGGGAGGTGTCCCTGCCCATAGCAGGGGGTGGGACTGGATGATCTTTAAGGTCCCTTCCAACACAAACCTGTTGGAATCTAAAGAACCCAACCCCCCAGAAAAAAAAAAAAATAAATAAATCTGTGATTCTGCTATGGCCAAGGGGCTGGAGTAAGGAGAAGGATGGATGAGAAATATTCCTGCAAGCTCTTGAGTCTTCAAGGCTTGTGGAATAATTGCTGAGCTTCAGGAGCCGGCAGGCTCGGCAGGAGATGCCGTAGCCCAGCTGTGCACAGGGGCTGCAGGAAATGAAACACAGAATAGCTGGATGGAGACTTTTAGATCCTGATTGCCCGGGGATTTGCTGTGCTTCCTCTGCTAGGAACTGACAGTAATTAGGGGCTTGCCTGGCTGTGCTAATGCTTGGTGTGGAGGAGAGCTGTGCTCCCGAATTAACCCGGCTCCAGGTCGGTGGCTGCCCGTGGAGGGCTGAGGGGAGCAGGGGGTGCTGCAGCTGGGGAAGGGCTGGTCCTGGCAGAAGGGGCACAAAGGGCAGGAGAGCCTGAGGCAGCCTTCCTCCCTGCCAGCACAGAGTTCACAGTGCCTGATCTGTCAAAAACCGCCCAGAGAAATGCCCAAAACTTGGAGACAGAGAGATCCAACTGCCCTGGATCTGAAATACTCAGCAGGGAATCTCCTAAAATCCATGTCTGCTGCGAGCTGTGACAAATGGTGGGTGGCTGTCACCTAAAATCTGGTTAAATCAGGGCATTGATCACGCTGCTAGTGAGAATTGGTTCTCTGAGGGTCTGAGATCTGTTGGTCCCCAAATCTGGGGGAGGGGACCCAATCTCTGTACAGATTGTATGAATGAAACAGTGACATTGTTTTCCCTTCTTGTACAAGTTTTCCCCCTCAACCTGAAGTGGAAGAGAGAGTACTGGTTGTTTACTGTTGTATTATTATTATTACTATTATTGTTGTTATTATTATTATTATTATTTCTTATAAAATAACCTTCCAGCTGAGCCTGGGCAGTGAAAACGGAAGTCTTTTCCAATTAAAATTGGAATGCCCCAAAAGTTTTGATCTAGCACAAAATGCCTAACATCCAGCTAGTAGTTCTTCTAACTAAGTAGCACTTTTCCTCCAAAATGCCTTAAAAACAGCAAGAAAAGGGCTTCCCCAGCTGCACAATAGAAGGAAGTGCTCAGGGCTCCATGTCAGAGCCTGACACAGACGCGCCTTGTGAGCTGGTGCCAGAGCTTGGGACAGAGGCCGGATAATGTTGCAACTCCCACATAAGGCAGCCCAGTTCCCCTCAGAGGCTGCTGGTTTGTGTCCTGGGTCTCTCACTGGTCCAGCAGTGAGAGCTGGAGGTGTGTGATGCTCCGGAGGGGCTCAGTGAGACGTGGTGAGGGTGATCCCTGCCTTCTCTGCTCGGAGCTGAGATCAGCTCTTTGCAGCTCTTGGCATCAGTCCTGCTGTGGTTTCAGCGAGGTTCAAAGAGAATATGGGTTTGTTAGGGTGGTGGCAGTGCCCCAGGGGTGGTGGCAAGGAGCACTGGGCTGTTTGCAGGCAGCTGATGCCAGGCAGGAGCAACTCCTGTGGAAGTGTTTGAGAGCCATGCTTTGGGGTGGGCAGCCTTGCTTGATGGAAAAGAAACCCCACAACAGCACTGAGAACAGGAACTGGGTTACTCTGAGTTTTGCCCTGTAGGAAATGCACTGGAAAGCCCCACTCAGCAGCAGAGCAGGGATATGAAAGCAAAGGAGGGCTGGAGGATGTAGCTGAGGGAATGCTCAGACACCACATGCTGGGGAGAGACAACTCGGGGTCCAGGTTGAGCCCAGGTATTAGCTGAGGTCTGAATCTGCAGGTTCTGACCATAATAGATTGATCCAAATTGATTGCCAAACCAGAAAACTGGCTCAAGGTTTCCAAAAGCTTCTCTGTGTTACCCTCTCCACGTTATTGACCGTGCAGGAAAGGCTGGAGACTGCAGCAGAGGAGCAGAGCTGCTCTGGTGTTGGCTGTGTGGGTTTGTATTTATCCAGCCAGGAGCTGATTTCAGAGTGGTGGAAAGACAAAATTTGGTGGATTTCCCACAGCACCCAATTCCTGGGCCTGCCAGAGTCGATGGGACATTTACAGATGACATCAAAAAGCTCAGTGTGTTGTGAAAAGTTTCTTGCTGAGTTTGCCAAGTGCAAATTGACAGTATATTTTTTTAATGAGTCACTCAAGCATTGATCGTTTTCTTAAATCCCTGAAGTCACGTGCATGTCAATTAATCACATTTTGCAACAATTTCTAGACCTTCGAGGGTGCCAGAGGGAAACATGAAGGTGTGATCCTGCCGGTTCCCTTTCAGCTGTGTGCTCCGAGGCAAATAAGAAGCCCTGAAAAGTTATTTGTTTTGAATCTCATGATTTTCAAGAGCCTTGCCCCTGACGGCTGAGTGTTTGGGGTTAGCTACGCAGAGCAAACATCCTGAACTTGGGCTCCTGACCCCGCTTTGAGTGTTTTGCTTTTCAGACCCAGAAGCTTCCCAAGAGAGGAGAAAGGAAACTGACTGGCTATTTTTAAACTCCTGCAATTGCCTTCCTGCCTTATATTATTTATTATCCATTATCAGAAGTGTTTTTCCCCTGAAACCATCTTTAGTGGTCAGCCGAGGGATGGTGAAAATTGCCCATCAAACAGAGCTGCATCTTTCTGCAGAGGTCAGATGAAGCTGGAGGCTCTGGGAGGGCTTTGCCAGCTGAAAATGAGTGGTGCTGTTGTTTGTTGTGTGCACTCGAGTGGTGCCAAGCGATTCCAGGGGTGGGCTGTGATTACTCTGCCCTAAGACATGAAGCAAAGCAGAGTCTCCCTCCCAAACATTCCACAGCCCAGAGAGGCAACACTGATTTCTGCTAGAAAAAAGTCCCTGCCTCTGATTTTAGCATGCCCTGAGCAAAGTGATGCACAGCACTGAGTTTCACAGCACATCTTGCAGTGCCACATGGTCCCTGCATGATGTGTCTGTGGGGCTGGGGACACCTCTGCATGGACCAGCATCACATCCTTCTGCAGCAGAGAGAGCTCCAGTGACCCACCTGGCACTGCAGGGTGACCTGGGCAGGGATCTGGGCTGGATCTCTGTGCCTGGGCAGGCTTAAAATGGGTATTGCCCCCAAAGATGTGGGGCTGCCAGGGGCAGTGCAAGGCCCTGCTGCTGGGCTGGGTCCCCTTTCCCAGGGTGTCCAGGAAGTCCCCTTTGGCCTTTTTGGCTCCAGACAAAGCAGGACAATAGCCCACGTTGTCCTGGCTCATCCTTCTGCCTGGTAAACTTTCCAGTTCGAAGCCTATCACAGCCTGGCAGCTTTGTTAATCCCTTCCTGCCCAGGCAGGAGCTGCTGGTGCCCAGGGCAGAGCTGGACATGTGAGCCTTGGCTCCATGGCCTCACTGGAAATAAAGCTGCAGGGCTGGAAGGCCCTGGGAGGCTGATGTTATTTCAGCTGCAGAGGGAGCTGAGGCATGAAAGTCCAGGTTTTGGTGGTGTCAGCAGCAACTGCCCGGGCCCTGTGATGCAGTTTCTCAGCAGTGTGTGAGGAGGGAAGGGGAAGAGCAGGGGAGGGCTGGAGCACGCTGAGCTCAGCGCAGGGGGCTGATGAATGACAAACAGCTTTGCCCACTTCTCTTTGCCTCTGAAAACAAAATTCTGTTGCAGGGGTTCTCTAAAATGGGATTTGCAGAGCTCTGCTGTCCCCCAGGCTCGTTTTGCTTTCCCAGAGTCCCTGCTGGGCCGAGAGCAGGTGCCCTGGCCCCTAATCCCCTCTTTGCCTGCGCATGGGGGGCCTGGCACTGACTCACCGTGGGTCACATCACATCATCTCGCAGGGGACACTGCCTGCCACCCCCGCAGGGCTGTGACCCAGCTGTGGCCAGCGTGGGGCTGGGCAGCGCTGCTGGTGGGGGCTGAGCTCACGGGCTGAGATAATGCTCGGATGAAAACACGTGCTGATGATACTCACGCAGTTAACACTTTTTCCTTGGCTAGCGGTGTGTGACCCCCAGGTGCTTCACGAGCACCGGGAGACACAAAGATCCTCTCCCAGAGCCGTTGTCACCTGTGTGACTTTGCTCCCTCCCATCAAACGGTAACACCCCGGCTTTTCCCCCGCCCAGTTGAGGCTCCAGCCACCACCGCCATCCCGCAGCCCCCCGAGCATCCTCCTCCTGCCCGCAGCCCCCAGAGCATCCTCCTCCTGCCCGCAGCCCCTTTTTGTGGCCTCGGGGCTTTTCACTCCTCCCGTGTCCCCGTGCCCCCTCCCCGAGGGGGCCGAGCCGCGCCGGGCCGGCCCCCGGGGGGGGCGGGCGGAGGCTGAGGGAGGAAATCCAGCGCCTGCTTTTACAGCCGAGCCGGCTCCGTCCCGGCCCCGCCGTGACATCAAGGCCGCTGCTCGGGGGCGGCCGCGGCTCCCGGCGCCTGCCCCGCTGCTGCGGGCGCTGCCGCTCCGCTCCGCTCCTCACCGCTCCCCCCCGAGCATCGCCCCCACGTCCCCGCTGCGGCTCCCCGGGCAGCCGGGGGGGCTGGCGGGGCCGGCGGTGGGTTGCGGGGCCGGGGATGCGGCGGCCCCGCCGATGGTGAGCCGCCGCCGCTGCGCCCCGCCGCACCATGTCCCCGCCGGCCCCGAGAGGATGTTCGAGGGCTGCCGGCGGGCGAGGAGCCTCTGGGGCGGTGTCAGGCTGGAGGTGGCCGGTGAGAGCAGCCCCGTGGTGCTGCACAGCTTCACGCAGCTCGACCCCGACCTGCCGCCGCTGGAGGTGAGTGCGGGGTTTGGGGGTGCGGGGCGGCTCCCGCTGCTCGCCCCTCGCTGCTTTTGGGGGGTTCCGCCTCGCCGGCAGCGTGGGTAGGGCTGGCCCGGAGTTTGGGCACTCACGGAGTGTTTCGCAGAATTCTGTTACGTAGAATCGCGGAGCGGTTTGGGTTCGAAGGGACCGTAAAAATCATCTTTCCCCAGCCCGACGCCTTCCAGTGTTCCAGGTTGCTCCAAGCACCGTCCAGCCTGGCCTGGAATGTTTTCAGGGATGGGGCAGCCACAGCTTCTCTGGGCAACCTTTGCCGGTGCCTCATCACCCTCACAGAGAAGAATTTCTTCCTAATATCTAAATCTATCCTCCTTCAGCTTAAAGCCATTCCTCCTTGTCCTATCACTCCATGCCCTTGCAAAAGTCTCTCCAGCCTTCTTGTAGGCCCCTTTAGGTACTTTAGATGTTTCATTTTATTGAAAAAGTGGGTGCTTGGCTTTTTTTGCTGTGAGTCCCTGTGCCCCTGGGGACTGGCAGGCAGCTGCCAGGCTTTGGAGGGAGAAACCAGATGCTCTCCCTCCAGGCACCCAGGGAAAGGGGCAGATTGTAACAACTTCGGGGTTTTAATATTTCATTTGAGACTTTGGCTGTGGGAGGCAGGAGTCTGCTCAGATCTGAGCTGCTTGTAAAGGCTTCAGGCTTGTCCAAACCACAAAAGTGTCCTCTGGGAAGGTTACGGGCATTGCGAGGACTTTCCTGGAGGATGCAAAAATATTTGTGCTTGTTTGGATTCGACCTCGAGTGGTTCAAAGTCAGGCTGGTCCCAGCGAGGCCCGAGTGCTTTGTTGATGGCAGTTGCATGTGGAGGCACCCGAAATAATCTGAGTCAGACCTGGGCCTTTTATCTTAGTAATGGATAATCGTCATCGGTGAGGTGGGAGTGTCGCTGATGGGGAGCGAACGGTGTGCCAGGAGAAGCTCAGCGGGAGGAAGATTTTGCCGTTTAGAAGTCTCAGCCCTGGCGGTGCAGGGGTTAATACCAGCGAGGGTCAGCAAGTCTGGCTTTGCTGGGATTTAGAGCCAGCTGCAGATGTGCTGCTCTGGATGCTTCCCGCTGGAATGGGGGCGGCGGAGGGGGGGGGGAATCACCACAAAAACCTCTGTAGTTGCTGTGCAGATATCCGCTGAGGGCAGCCAGTGTTTTGGGGAGGGCAACGGCTCCTTCTGCCAGTGCCAAACAATCAACCCCACAACCTGTGATGGAAAGTCCTGGACAGGCAGGGCCAGGAAGGGATGAGCTCAGGCTCCGGCTGTTCCGCTTCACCTCTGGCCTGGTGGCAGCGGCTCGTCAGCTCTGCAGAGAGTTCATGAAGGCTCCATCCAGCTTGTTTTCCCCCTCTCCCCTCCCTGCTCGTCTCTCCTGGGGGTGGGCGTACTGACATGGTTTGGAGTACATCATCTGGTTCGTGTTATGCCTGGCAGGAAGTCCAGCCTCGCCGGCCCGGGAGGCAGAGGGGCCGCGCTTTTGGCAGGGAGAGCAAGAGCAGGGGGAGGAGAAGAGGGGAAAGAGGGGCTGATGCAGCGTGTGCTGCTCCTCTCATCCCAGGGGAGAGCCTGCCTGGCACGATGGACTCCGGCTGGAGGAGGCTTTGGAGCTCGGGAGAGGTTTTGGAGCATCTTGGATGAGGCGGATGTGAGGGAAAAGTGACGGGGCTGAGGGAGGCTTTGCACGGCCCCCACTGGCACCGAGAAAAGCCCTGCTCACCTGAGCGTGGCATGGGCACAGCTGCCAACCTCCTCCCGAGCTGTCTTTGCCCACATTTCTGCCCTGGGCTGTAGTGGGTTTGTGCTGGGGGATGGTCAGAGCACGGCCCCAGCATCCGCTCAATGCAGCTTTCCTCCTGAACAGAGAAATTCCTTCTTTTTTTATTATTTCCTAGTGATGGTGAGAAAAGGGGCATCCCAGAGGGGTGCACAGTGACCCATGGCCTCCTGAGCAGCTTTGGGATGCACAGGGTGTTCATTGCATGACTGGGGAAAGGAAAAAATGTGTCACTGTTGTGACAACTGTGGTGGCCTGGTGGGGTTGCAATGCTCAGGCAGAGCTGTAGATGCACACTGAGAGGAGAAGGCAGAATATTTAAATAAGAACCCCCAGGGACCATCAGCGTTTTGCTGAGCCGCAGTGACAATCCCCAGGACGTGGCAGGACCTTTGTCACCTCTGCCAAATGGAGCTGTGCTGGGTTTTGGCAGAGCTGTGGCAGCTCGTGGGTGGATAGTCTGGTCCCACAGGGAATAGAGGATCCCTGGAAAGCTGCAGGGCAGGCTGCAGGCAATGTGGCTCGCTCTCTGGTCCTCACTGAGCCCCCGGGGGTGGCAGCAGAGAAGACTTTGCCTGTATCCCACAGCAACGGTATCGATCACCAGGCATCACTCAGGCCTCCTGGCCGTGTGAGCCAAGAGTTCTCACCATGATTTTAACCACAGGGGATGGAAAATTTAAACTGACTGTCTCAGGTGGGGGATTGACATGGCATCTTTGTAGACCTTTTGCTTTGACCTTTTCAGTTACAATCCATTCCATATTCAGCAGTGAGTGTCAGTCTTTCCAGTCCAGCAGGAGCCACAGAGTGAATTTGGTGGCCCTCCTGGTCCTGCTGGCCAGGAATGGCCTAAAATACCACTGCAGATGACACAGACTGAAACTTTCATGAAGCTGATGTTGCTGAACCTCCGATGAGGATGGGCTGACTCTTATTTAAAAAAAAAAAAAAAAAAAGTCCATGTCCTTGCAATTCTTACTGTTTGTTTTCTGAACAATTAGGAGCTTTTCAGTTGCTAAATGAATCCTTGAAAACTTGAATTGCTCAGCCTGGATGCCTTGTAGGTCAGCGCTTGTTCTTTACAGCTGGAAGGGCGAGGCAAAGATATCTCTTAAAAGCCATTTTCTTTTCACTTCCTATGGTGCCTTTGGAAAAAGATCCTTTTCTCCCAGCCTGTTCTCCTCCCCCAGGCACAACCTGATATGTCCCTTGCAATTTGCCAGATGAACATCATCTGTTGGTATTTCTTGGATGGGGACCTACCTTCTGGCTCCCTTCCAGAGAGGTTTGGAGCTGGTGATGAGGCCACGAGCAGGCTGGGATGCTGATTGTTGGTGGCTGTTGCAGAGTGGAAATAACAGAGGTGGGAGGGATTTTTTTATTATTATTTGATATGGTTAGAGAGAAGTTGGAGAGAAGCTTCCAAATGTGTTTGTGTAATAATTGTTTTACGGAGAGGCTGCTGTGCCACATTTCCATAAGGGTGGAAACTGAGTTTTTAGTGGGTTTAGTATCAGACTGGCAGCCCAGGAAACTGAAATCTATGTTTGTTCACAGCCTGAATGGGCAAACCACCTCCCCCAGGCCACTCCTGTGTTTCAGCATCGCTCAGCCTGAGCCCCCTGTCCCAGATCACACTATTGCTTCACTGCAGCCTCTTTTTTTATGGCTTTAAGGGGTGGCATCACCAGGCAGGGGCAAGGAAATGCAGTCCTGGAATATTTCCCCACTTCCCTGTGCCTGGCTTTGGGGGTGTGATGAGCAAAAGGAGCATCAGGCCAGCTGTGCATGCAGGGATGGATCTCATTGAGCTGGCACAAATCCCGTTTGGGATTTGGGGGGCTGGCTGTAACCACCCCACACTTAGGGCCACACTTATGACCTGTTTTTAGGGCCCCCTGAGTTGGTCTGGCCATAGGAAGGGCTTTACCACCAGCAGTTCTTCCATCTCCCTCCCCAGCTCTCTAACCAGCCAGTGTCCCCCGAGGGGAGTGTAATTGAAGGAGGAAAGAGCTTATTTAGGTCACTCCAGACCACATTTAAAGGCTGGGTATGCCCTGCTCACACTTTCTCTAACGCTCTTATCTCCAGAGCTGCCTAATGACTGGCTTTCAAACGGACATGCTCTTTTTATTTAAATATATCCTTGCAGCAGGGCTGTCTCAGTTCTCAAATATTTCTTCATCTCCCACGGACTCAGCAAGAGGGGGGAAAAAAATGTGGTTGCTAAGGAGCAGGATTTGGATACAAAGCTGGCTGAGCTGCTGGCGGGGGGCCCCGGGGGGCTCCAGCACAGCTCATGGCGAGGCAGGGTTTGTGCATTGCTTTGCTGGGACGGCACCTGCGGGGCCTGGGTGAGGAGGATTGGGCTTTGAAACATTCCTTTGGCCTTGAGGAGGAAGAGTTGAGTTGTAGGACTCATACCTTTCACAGGTGAATGTGTTCATCTCGTGCTGTTCGCGTGGGTTAGACCCCACAGCAGCATCCATGGCTGGTCCCAAGTGTGTGTTTGTTGTTCCAGGGGTCTGTGGGACCTTTGTTTTGCAGAGAGAAGCATCTGTGGGCTGAAAGGGGATGCTAGCAGTGGAGTTTGGTGCCCAGGAAGAAGCATCACACTGAAACTGTGTGGCAGCCTCTGGCTGGAGCATTCCTGGGAACACCAGCAGCAAGGGGGAAGACTGGGATGTTTGGATACTCCAGTTATCAGTTGTCTCATTGCCCAGGTGGGGACTAACCTGCATGTCACAGCAGCCCCAGCCCTACTGGCTCACAGAGTAATGATGCATCTGGACTTTGCTCCTGAGTCATTAGGGAAAGGGAGCGCTGAGCTCGGGCACGGAGCACTAATCCCAGTAATCCCAGTACTCGCAGCCACTCCTCGGGCAGGTTGGCTGCCTGAAGGGAGTCACGGGGAGGGGGTCGGAGCAGGGGCAGAGCTGCAAGGGCCGCTCTGGGCACTCGGGTTAGCACAGGGGGGTTGCAGCAGGGCGTTTGTGGATGGGCCTTTTGTTCCCTGAACACCTGGGAAGGGCTCTGGCCGAGGTGCCAGGGAAGTCCTTTCCCAGCTCTCAGCATGTGGCAGCGCCGGCTGTGCTGAGCAAACGCCCTATCGGTGACTCTGCAGCACCTCAAACCTCCGTCCCTCTCACCTGCTTTTGGTTTGTTTTTGTGATGTTATGCAAATCACCTCTCCGGTTTTCGGTTGCATTCCCGGGGCTGTGTTGGCGCGGGTTCTTGTCGGGCAGCGTTTGTACATTAGATAACACCGAGTTCCCTCTACCTGAGGGTCAGGAGTTATGTGACAGCTGAATGTCAGTGGAGATTAAGCACACGCAGAGGCTCCTGGCGTGGCCCGTTTGCCTCGGCTGGCTCCACAGCGGTTTGTTCTCATTACACCGTTGGTATTTGGATGAGCCCTGCTGTCAGGGACATGCTGGGACGGGAAAGGGCGTCTTCCCTCTGCACGTGGGGCCGGTGGGAGCAGCTGCCTGGGGAGCCCCGGGCTCAGCAGAGGCAGGATGGGGATGGCTTGGGCTGCCAGGCACCAGCCGAGTCCTCAGAGCTGGTGGGAGGGAAATGAAGTTGGTCTAACTTGCAAACAGAGCAGATTGGAGAGGAAACTCATTGGAGACAACTTCATCTGGAATGCTGAGGCATTATTTTTGGAGTGGCTTTGCTTTCTGCTAACCACACTACAGCAGTTGAACTGAGGGCTTGTGTGGAAACCTGCTTTGCAAAGGGCTTGCTACCTGTCTTACCAGAACTTTTCGTGTGATGGAGCAAAACCACACAGCCTTTCCCTGCTCTTTGCAGCGGTTGGATCTCCTGGAGACTCTCAAGCTGAGAGCCTGCCCCAGGCTCCTGCTCCAGTCAGTGTGTGTTTGTGAAATTATCTGTTTGCTTTGGGTTCACCTCTAGGAGTTGGAACTGACTTCAGGCAACCAGGGTTTAGCCAAGCTGGGCAAAGCAAAGCACCTTGCCTGGCACTGGCAGGGGCAAAGCCCAGCTGTGGGAAGTCAATAAGGATGCTGAAGCATCACCTTCATGTGGCTGGGGGGGATTCAGGACCTCAGCTTCCAGTTTAGTCTGAAACACTGGGGATTTTGGTCTAAAAGGCTCAGCTGGTGGCCTGCTGCTGGCAAGGTCACAGCAGCAGAGCCTGTGAGCTGGGGCTGATGGTGTCACCCCCAACCCTGCCATGCCACGACCCAAACAATCACTGCAGACTGCCCAGGGCAAGGCCAACGCTCAGGCTGCTTTATCATCTTAAATGACCCCAGCTTTCCTCCAAATGCTGCTATTTGTTATGCTTTTGGTTGTATTTTTGGTGGCTAGCTGGTCCCAGCTGCAGTTCTGCTGCCAGGAGCCCCGTGCTGAGCAGTGCATTGGTGGTGCCCGTTGCTGGTGACAGTCACTGGGATTACTGGATTTCTAGACAATGTGGTTTGCTCGATTCAGTCCCAGTTGCAACAGTGAGAACTGGCAGGAAGGTGGGACAGGCCTGGCTGGTTCTTCCCTGGCAGTGCTGCGGTGACTCAGAGCGCAGCTATGGATCACACCAGTGTCATAACAAACACTTATTCCCTGAGGTGCTTCTTGGGAGTGTTATTCCACAAACTTCAGCTTTCCCAATCCTCATTCCCATGGATTTTGGTGCGTTCCTCGGCAAAAGTCAGCTCTGGGAGGATGGGGCTGTTTGAGGCTTGACCTGTCTTAATCCAGGGGACATCAGAGGAGAGGAGTCAGGGAAGGAAGGTGGGCACCTCTGCCCTCTTCACATTGAAGCTGCCCCATGGTCATTGTGCACTTCAGCTTTTTGGGTATCTCAGGCTGTGTCCCCCAAAATAATTGTATTAAACAGGAGGGTGAGCTGCAGGAGTCTTACCTGCAGGAGGATTACCTGTGGCTGGTAATCCTGGGGGATGAACGGGGCAAGGTGGCAGGAACAGATGAGTCAGGATGGGAACGTGCCTGTACCTGCTCCCCACAGTGCCGTGGCCAGGAGGAACAGGCACCTGTGTGGTGTTTGAGCTGCTCCGACGTGGTCCGTGGCCAAATCCGCACCTACAGCGCAGGGCTGAGGGTCTGGGAAGGGAATTCATCCTCCCAGCCTGGACACCCGCAGATCTGGCACAACCTGCGCTCAGGGCAGGACCCGGGGCCAAACCTCACTGCTGAGGCTCCCGGTGTGTGTGTTCAGGCACTTGAGAGCAGCGGGATTTTTATCCTTTTCCAGTTGTTTTCTCCCCAAAGGTGCCAGTTAATCGTAAAATCTCATTTTGCCTCAGCTGTGGAAATCACCCGGAGCTGGCAGAGCATTCCCGATTGCATCCCCCAGGTGTCGGCTTGTTGACACCTGCTCACGTAGAACCTCCTGCCTCGTTGACACCTATTTAAGTGACACTCCCAAGGTGAGATTTTGTTGATTACAAAGCAGAAGTGCTCGCTCTTGCCTCTTCCACCTTGCCACGGACGCCGCGGGGAGGGGAACGAGTAGCGGGATGCCCGGCAAGGGGAGAATCTCCGCGGAGCGGAGGGATTGGCTTGAAACCCTCAACTGGGCTATGCTGGGACACGCTGGGGCTGCGGGTGTCAGGAGGAGGCTGGGACGAGCCCGGCTGATCCCGGGAAGCACATGCCAGCAGCAAATGGAGGAGCCGCGCGTCATCCCGGCCGGGCTGGGAGCTGGGCGCGGAGGGCACGACCGGAGAACAAAGCCTCGCATTTATTCCTGCCTTCCTTTCACCGTCAGGCCCCTCTCTGCCTCCCTGCGCTGGATTGTTCCTGCATTTTCTCTGCTTCAGCTGTTTACTGGGTCAGCCTGGCGCAGACACGCACACAAAGAGCGAGCCGTGCCGAGCCCGTCCCTGTGCCACCGGCACTGCGAGCCCCTCCGCGGCCCCGGGAGCACAGTGGGGCCATTGATCCGGCTGGCAGAGCCTGCCCGGGGCCAGGCTGGGCTAGGGGCATGAGGAGCTCCCCGGGCATCCTCCTCTGCACAGGCTGTGGCCTGTGGGGTTTTAAGGAGGGGGCCCCAAAAGGTTTGGGCTCGTCAGTTTTGCCCATGTTCGGTCACACCGGGTTTGGTAGAGGGAATGTCAGTTGACGTAAGGCAGAGTAAACACATGGGTGGACACATTTATTTCGCTAGGGTTTATTTCGGCTCAGCTTATCTAAGCTAAGGATGTGTCTCAGCTATGTTGAAATTAACCCTGTTGAAATGGAGACGGAGGGGAAAGGTGCAGTTTCTGTCAGCCAGAGTGTGGCCAGGCAAGGCTGTGACTTTTGGAGTGCCCCCAGCCTGGCCAGCCCTATATGTGCACTTTCAAAATCCCAGGGAGATGTGACTTTGCTGTCTTTTCCCCTCTGCAAGCTTCAGCAGGCGAGTCACTGCGCAGATATTTGCATTTACAGCTCAACCAGGCTGCTGGGGAGTACTGTGTGGTGAAACTCTCTGTGAATGTCAGTGAGGGACCACTGGGATGGTTCAGCACGGCATGGGGGGTCAAAAGCTTCCTCCTGGGGCTGGGCTGGTATTTTACACCTGGCAGTTGTGATCTTTGCTTTGCCCTTCCTGCGTATCCCACCTTGCTCATGCCGCAGGCGTGTGCCCAGGTGAGCACTTCATTCTTGCAGGGCATGGATGTGTCAGGGCAAGGGGCAGGCTTGACAAAAGGGAGCTGATTTTATTGCAGCTGATACTTCTTAAGACAAATCTTTTGGCTGTCTGGGCTGGCACCCGGGCTGAAAGCTGGAGAGCATTCAAGGTTCTGTGTCTTTGGGAATGTAAAGAGTTTTGTGAAGATGAAGTCACTTGCAGGTGCTGATCTATGCAAAGGACAAGCATTGCCCTGGAGCTGCCCCAAGGAACAAGTCTGTGTGCTCTGGAGATCATGTGTGAAGCCAGAATTGACATTTTAGGTGTGACAATTCCAATCAGTTCCGAGGAACATCAGCTCTGAGTGCCAACCTCATCTCCATCCCTTTCCCAATACACCTGGCAGCTCTTGCTGCTGCAGAAATAACAATTTTGGTGCACCAGGGCCCTGCTTCAGAGGTGGAATCAATAGAGTATTGGATCAGGTTGGGTAGGCTGGAACTCTTCAGGACACAACTTATGTTTTAATTCACATTTGCACAAGACACTGGGGAACTGTCATGTTGCATGTGACTTCCAGGTGCTACTGTACACCCAGAAAAAAACAATCAATTTTTGAACTTGTTTCAGTTACTTTTTTTTTTGTTGCAGATTTTTCCGTTCCACCTCGGTAAAACACAAACCTTTTCTTCTGAGCCGAAATGACTCGGGATGAGATGCTCGATCTTTATTTAACCTCGCAGAGCAGTACCTATATGAATTTTTTATGCTCCGTTTTTCACCAGCCGTGTCGTTCTGGTTTCACTTCCAGTAATGCCCCGGGGGGTGTGGGTGAGTCGGTGGCGGAGCAATTGCTCTGTGAGCAGCAAGGGCCGTGTCCCTCTGCTCTGAGCCTGCCCCTGGGGAGGCGGTGGCTCTGGGCAGGGATGCTGCCGGGGCCATCACGAGCTCAGGGCTGTGGAGCAAGAGCCAGATCTGCTGTGTCGGCGGGATCTTTTTTTCCATCGACTTAGAGAGGAAGCAAAACCTGCTGCACTCAGTTTTCTTCGAACAGCATGTGAGGGGAGCCCATCCCAGCACGTCCCCTGGGACATGAGGGTGTCCTGCTCTGGTGCAAATGGCTGGTGGTCATCTCTACTCCTGGGTGAAGGAAACACAGGGTTTGCAGTTCCTCAGTCATCCCTGTTGTGGCTGGAGTTTGCTTTTCCCTGGGGAAAACCCCTGTCAGGCTGATCCCCCCCAACACCTGCCTTCCCTCACCTCAGGGGTCTGATCCTGCCCCTTGAAGGCTGGGGATGGAGTGGACATGCAGAGTCTTTGATTTCCAAACCACAAAAAGAATGAAAAAGTCTCTCCATGTGGGAAGGCTCCTAGTTTTCTCTAAAAGCAAACCAGAAGCAAATGGAGGAGGAATCCCGTGTATCTGCTCAGTCCCGTTCCTGGACCCGAGCACTGAGCTCCTAATCCTTGCTCCAGCCACTGACTCACTGCCTGTGAGTCACAAGATGCCTCTGTAACCAATCTGCCAGTTTCCCTTCTCCCTAAGCTGCCAGGGTGGAGAAGGCTGCCTTTGGATACCCTCTACAACCCCTCTGGGTCACAGACACAGGATCAGAGCTGCTGTCGGTCTCAGGACCCACAGAGCCAAGGGAGGAGGTATAAGATCTTCACAAAGGGCAGATATGGGATGATGTGGCCTCTCTGTCTCTGCCCCATCCTGGTGCTGGGTGATGCACTGGCTCTAGGGCTGTTCCCCTGGGGCACAGGTTCCCATGCTGAAACACCTGGAGTGGAGTGTCAGGAAAACCCAGCAAATGATGGGGAGAGAACAGGCCCTCAGCTGTTGCCACTGGCCTGGTGTCCTGGCAAAAGCATCCCTTTTTTGTGGTGGGTTTAAGTTTAGCTTCTGGCCCTTTTTCTGTTCTTTTCCTGTTTCCCCTTTTGTTGCTGTGTTTTAATGGGCTGTTAGAATCAGTCCTGGTTTGAGGCAGCTTGGAGCAGGAAGGCAGAGAGTGTTGAAAACCCAAAGGAATTGTGTCTTTCTGCTGAACATCTCTGCATGGGGAGCAGGGGCTGGGTACAGCTGAGCTGTGGCAGGGGTCTGAGCTCCATCAGCAGTGACAGCAGCACCCAGGGGGGCAGGAGACAGGGGGAGATCATCTTGCCCAGCTGCAGAGAACCACCCCACTGCTACCATGGCCATGGCTGGGATGATGTTTTGGAGCAGAAGTGCTCTTGCCCTCAGAAGGGCAGCTGTTCCATGAGTCACCAGCGTGGGCACCTTTCCTTCCCGTGGAACAGGGGATATTTGTCAGCTTCCTTGCCACTTTGGGTAGCCTCGTAGCCTTCCTGAGCACAGCCAGAGGAAGGAAACTGTGAGTTCCAGGAGGGGATTATTTCTGGGGGCAGAGCCATGGGGGAACAGCCACCACAGGGCTTTTAGCCTGGAAGTCCCCAAGGGGAAGAGTGTTGTGCTGCGTGTGCTTATTTTGGACGTGTAGGACAGAGGGTGCTTCTGCTTTTGCGGTCTTTATCTTCGGTTCACAGAACTCAGCTTGTTTTCCTTTCACTACCCGGGGCTGACTTTTTTCCTATTTCCTTTTACATAGTGTCGTACACTCGGGTTTGCATAAGAGGTCCCAAAGTCGCTGCTGTTCCTTGCAGGGGTTCAGGGTTTGCTCCTGAGGGTGAAATGAAAGTTAACTGAGGGTTGATTTCCACCACAGGCCATGCTGGAGCCGCTTTCTTTTGTTTCTGGAAAGGCCCATTTCCTGTTCCTAGTGGGAAGGGATTATTCTGAGAAGGGGCTGGGGATTGTAAAGACCAAAGTCTCACTTGCTGTTTCTGGCTTTACCACTTTTCATCGAGTTCTTTTGAGCTTGTGCAAGCATGGAGCTTCAATGGGAAACCCCAGGTGACATCTCCGAGGCTCAGCTCTGCCTTTCTTGTCTCATTAGCCAGTGGGACTGTTAATTCCCAACAGGCACACCTTCCTGGCTTCCCATGAGCAGGGTTAGTGTCTGCTCCTCTCTTGTGGCTGGTAGCAGCAGCCCCTTTGAAATCACAGTGCAGAGATACTCTGTACCTGTCTGTAGAACAGGCATTTTGTGTAACTCCACTGAAAAGGGAGCAGAGTAACACGAATATCTTGATTGTTAAACCAGCTGTGGTCCAGAGAGCATCAGCAAAAGCACTTTAAACAGTTGTGCCTCCTCCACGTGTGCTGAAATTAATACCTTTATTCCACTAACAGTTCATTATTTTTGTGCCTTTGGAGGCCAGTGTGCTAACCCGGGGCACGCGGGACCAGAGCTCTTAAGACCTGGTAATTGTTGGGTAATTGTCTGTGTGTAACATGTGGGGATGCTGCCCTGCTCACACTTAATCCTGCACTTTGCTCCTGTCTTACTAAAACCACCTTTGTGACTGAGCTCAAACACTTTCCAAAATGCAGAGCCCAAGCCAATGTTTTGCTTTGCTGTTTGGCTTTTGCATTTTCCCCTCCTTTCATCTGTGGGGAAGAGCCGAAGGCAGAGTCCCTGCTGCTGCTCTCTGCCTGGCTCTCAGGGTCCCTCACACCCTTCCTCCAGGCTCACGAACCTTGGCTGCATCTTATTAATCCTCTGTGTGAAGAGGTGGGGTTTGACACCACGCCGAGTACAAGAACATTCACCAGAGCAGAAGAGTTTATTGCACGGAGCAGGAATTCCTCCCTGGTGTAGTCACAAAAGCTTTGAACCATCAGTGGGAGCTCCAGGGCTGGCTGCCATTGGAAGAGGCAGTCCCCAGGCCCAGGGCAGCCATCTGGTGCAGACCTCCCGTTTCATATTTCAGGGGATGAACTCCTGCAGAGTTCACTCATGGCTGCTTCTGCAAAAGCCTCTGCTCTGCACAACTGGGGAGAGTTAAATATGTGGCTTTTCCATGTGCCCTTCCAGCCAGAGGCCTTTTTCCTGATGTGTGGAGAGGACCAGGATTGCACACTGAGCTGGCGAAATCAAACTAAATCTTCATTCTTCTGTATTTTCTCTTTTCTTGGTGCCCATCTTGAAATGTGTTGGATCTCACTTTCTTGGCTGCCAGTTCCCACCTGTAGGAGTTTGGTGGAAGGGGCAGATGCCATAGCCATCAGATCTCATTGCAGATGTTTAAAGCCCTGCCTGGGCCTGTTGGATTCAACCCTTGTGCCAACAGCAGGGCTGTTCACCCGTGTCTCACCCTCAAGCTGAGGTGGAGGAGGGTTTCTGTGCTGGCTGAGCCTGACTCATGTTCCCTTCTTCTGAGGGGCAGAAAATTCCAGCAGATGAGGAGGGCAGGCAGTGGGGAGCAGTGACTGTTGGTATATTTACCAGCACTCATCTGTCTTTTCAGAGACCATTTTTAAAGGCATTCAGCTTTGGTTGACTTGCTGGAAATCCTGGTGTGAGTGCAGGATTTTGGGTGGCTGGCACAAACATAAAGCCACAGGTCAAGGTTTTGAGTCTCTCCCTGCCCTGCTCCCAGCTCATCTCCTCCTCTGCCAGGGGAGAAACATGTGCTTGGTGCAGGTGTTGGGATGTGAGGCTCCTCTGGCTCTGTCCTGCCGCTACTTTTTTGCTGGGTTGTTTTTTAACCAACATGTGCGGAATGCACAATCAGCATCTCGGAGGAGCAGCCGTAGGAAAGAGGAAGCTCACACAGAATATAAATAGCCAAATTTTAGAATGTCCCAGTGTAGCAGCTCTCCTGGCTCTTGGCAGGAGCCTGCAGACTGCTGGGAAGCCGTGGCCTTCGTGTGTGGTTTGCAGAGGGGGAACTTTGGGGGATATCGCACAAGTCAGCAAGGCAAAAAAATGAATGAATCTGACAGTCTTGGATATGGGAAGGAAATGAAATTTGCTTTTATGCACACCAGAATGGGGTGTATCCCCTGCACGTGACATGAAATGCAGAGTGAAAACCCCGCACGGTTGTGGCAATACTTTCCACTGTAGTTGCACAGCAGCTGCCAATGATTCATGGGTTGATCCTGAGGTGGTTTTTTCCTCCCATATGATTTAATTTATGAATTTAATTGCATGTCAGCAAGCATCTCATTTTTCTTGATATTTTCGTCTGGGGTTTACAACTGCCCAGCCAAATCTCTTTTCTGAGTTTTAAACTGTACAGGGCTCTGGTCCTGCTGGACCCAGAGCTTTCCTCTCATCTTAAATGGGAGGTACATAGGGGTAGGGCTGACAAGCAAGTTGGGTGATGAAGGCTGGGAAAGAGCCCAGCGAAAATTGGGAAGCGTTTCCAAGGCTTTTCTTTTTTTTTTTTTTTTTTTTTTTTTTTTTTTTTTTCTTGGAAACAGCATCTAAAGGTGGAAGAAAACTTGGCCAACTTGGTTTGGTGCTGTCAGTGTAGATGGTGGATCTAGAGTGGACACAAAACTTTAGCTGTGCTGTCAGCCCTCTCCCAAGGTTGTGCCAGTCCCCAGGGCAGTGTACTTGAACAAAAATCTGTGCCGTAATTTATCCTACAGCACAGAACTAGAGAGGGACAGACACAGGTGCCAGGAAGGGCATTTGGTGTCTGCTGCTTAATGTGAGTGCTCTCAGGGTTGGTCTGGAAGCCAGTGAACCCTGGGAAAGGCTCCTGATGTTCACAGCAGAACCTCACAACTCCTTGAACTTCAGCACTCCAAACCTCTCCATAGTCTGGCATGAAGTGAGAAAAGCAGGTTCAGCAGAAAGTGAAAAAGTCAGTAACCCTGCCCAGGGGGATTCTCTGCCCTCATTCATTACAACCATGAATGAGAGGCTTTTTCAAGCTTCCCCTTCGAGCTGGCTGTGCTTCCCTGCCTTGACTGCTTGTGATTAACAAGCCCGTGGCTTGAGCAGGGTGATAACAGAGCAGTGGCCACTGTTAAAGGAGGGTGGTTAAAGAGCATTTGGGTGCACTTCAGCCCAGGGTTGTGTGGTCATGTTCTGCTCCTTCCTTCTGAGGAGTGCAGCCTCTTCTGAGCCTGGGTGTGGCTGTGGCTGTCCCTATGTTCACAGGGGGTAGTTTGGAGGAGGATTTTTTGCAGGGAGCAGCATCACTTCTGGGGCTCCATCCCAAGTCCTTTCATGGCAGTTTCTTCCTCAGTTAGCTCTGTGTTATTGTCAAAGCTCAGGGCTCTTTGAGGGGCAGTTGCAGGGAAAGCTGTGGGCTGGCTCTGGCAGGAGAGGTTTGTCCCCACAGCCCTGTGTCCCAGTGATGGTCACCTCCCCCTCCAACCAGCTTACTGCTTTGGGGCATTTTCTCCATCTGCTGAGCTGTGGGTTTTGGTGTGTGCTCGTCCATGTCCTGCCATTTGGTGAGGGGGATGGAGGGCGGGGGAGATCCCTGCAGTGTTTAAAAGGATCTGGATAAATCTTCTTAAGGGAGGCACTGACTCAGCAGAGCGTGGTTAGGGAGGAGGAGGAGGAGGAGGAGAAGAAGGAGGGAACCAAATTGTCCTTGTAGGGCTGGAGCTGCTGCTGAGCCTGTGCTGGCATGTGGTGCTGGGGAGGCCTGGGGACCTGCCCTGAGAAGCATCACCCCTTTTCTCACCAAGTTTTGGGTGCTCTCCATCCTCCAGAGCAGAAATGGGAGCCTCATAGCTGGGTGCCTGTCACCCAGAGGTGACTGAACCCTGTGCCCAGACCAGTCCTGGCTGTGCCTGATCCCACCCTGGTGCAGATCTCTGGGATTTCCCCCCAGCTTTGAGCTTTAGATTTCTGCCAGAGCTGCTGTGTGGCTTGGTTTGACAGTGATTATTTCTTAGGGAAGTGCTCCGGGGTGCTTGAGTCCTGCAGGGACAGATCACTGAGACTCTGCTTAGACCAGGAGCCAATGTCACCTCATGGGAAAGGCAGAGGCTTGGGGAGAGGAGCAGCCAGGGCTGGGCACTGGGCTGTGCTGTCACTGTCCCATTCTCTGCCTTGTGAGGGGTCCCTCCTCGCACTGGCACAGCCTGGCTTTGCTGAAGAGCTGAGACATGAAGCCAGGGGACGTGGGACAGACCAAGAGCAGCTTCCCAAAGTCTTGGCTCCACTGTGGGCAGGCTCAGCTGGCCAGACACACTGGTGTCACCTGGTTTGCATTTCTGAGCAGCTGAGGGAGACTCACTGCCAGCCAGCTGCTGCCTTTGGCTTGCTGGGACGCCTCATAGGAGCTACAAAAGCATCTCTGCCAGGCTTTGCTCTCCTTATCTCATGGTGTATCTTGTCTTTCCATGCAGAGCTCCACACAGGAGATCGGAGAAGAGCTGGAGGATGGTGTGATCTACAGCATATCCCTCCGGAAAGTGCAGCTCCATCACACAGCCAACAAAGGGCAGCGCTGGCTGGGGGTAAGCTGGGGACTCCTCCTGTCCCAGGGGAGGGTTCAGATGGTTCCCTGCCATGGGACTCATGTATTTATTTGGGAGCAGAGAGTGGGGGCACCTGTTGCTCTCTGCTGCACAGGAAGGGGGACAAATGGCACAATCTGCAGCCCCGTTTTGAAAAATAGGGCAACTCCAATTTGCATCTAGATTTTGGCAGCCCTGAGGCCTTTCCTGGGGTTTCCCAAGTGCTCAGGTCTCCTCAGCTGGGCTGCTGGTGTTTGCTGTCTGAGGAGACTCAGCTTTCCTTTCCCAGTTAGGAGAGCCTGAGGCATTGTGGGGATCCCATCCTAGACCTGAACTTGTGTAGCTGCTGGGATCACTTTGCACTTGATAGTGTCTGTCTTCTCCCAGCCCACTGACTTCTGCTCCTGTCCTGGCAGTTTGAGAATGAGTCAGCCTTAAACCTCTACGAGACCTGTAAGGTGCGGACGATAAAAGCCGGGACCTTGGAGAAGCTGGTGGAGTACCTGGTCTCAGCCTTCAAGGGCAATGATTCCACCTATGTCACCATCTTCCTGTGCACTTACCGGGCCTTTGCCACCACCAAGCAAGTGCTGGACCTGCTGCTTAACAGGTGAGGCTTCCCTGAGCCCCAAAGCATAGCTGGGGAAAGCCCCAGCATCTTCTGCTGCGATGCCTTGGAGGTGTGGTGGCTTCTTCCAGCTCCATCAGCATGAAGGTTTTGGGACAGGGCAGGGAGGACACAAGTTCTTGGAAAGCTGGAGCTCTTCCAGTGAGGTGGCTGGTGCTGGCTGCTTCCCTCATCCTGTAAAGGGGAGGTTGTGGCAGAGGGAGGGCAGCAGGACACTGTGTAGCAGGTTCATCCTGACCCCTTGGCGGAGCTTGGGGTGATGTGGAGGGAGAAGAGGCTGCTCTGAGAGGCAGCTGAGTGCAGGGTGCTCACTGCCTCCCCTCTGCCCCACCAGGTATGGCAAACTCCACGTGCAGGCGAATGGGGACCATGCCAGGCACACTGTGGACGACAGGATGGAGCTGAAGAAGTAAGTCTGCCTGTGCTGTGGTGGCTCTGGTGGCAGCTCTTTGGGAAGGATGTGTTTTGCCAGCGCTCCTCCTGGGCTTGTGGGGGTGCACACAGGTTTCTCCTGGCACCTGATTCTCTTTGCCTGTGTTTTCCCCCTTCCTGCAGCACCATCTCCTCCATCCTGGGGGCCTGGCTGGACCAGTACTCAGAGGATTTCCGCAAGCCCCCCGACTTTGCCTGCCTCAAGCAGCTCATCTCCTACGTGCGTCACAACATCCCTGGCTCCGACCTGGAGCGCAGAGCCCGCATCCTGCTGGCCCAGTTCCAGCAGCAGGAGCAGAGTGAGGCCGAGGCAGAAGGTGGGGTCCTCCCCTGGCTTGTAGGGGTCATTTGGGGCTCCAGATGAAGGGAATGCTGCTGGTTGGCATTGAGGGTCTCCAAGTGTCATGTGGCTGGACACCCATAAACTCTGCTTACGTGAAGGTACACTGGGAAGACAATCCAGCTGCAGCAGGAGTGGGATTTCTAAGTGGATTAGCTAATCTGCCTTTAATCCTCTGTAGACACTTGCACCCAGGTTTAAAATGACTATCCTTTTAGCTGAGCCTTGTTGCTGGAGGTGCAAAGCTAGACAGGAATTAAGAGGCCAGGAGGTGGGTGTGGGTGTGGATGTCTGCAGGGGCTGCTGTGGGCACTGCATTGCTCAGTCTCGCCCTTGTCTCCTGCAGCTGTGGATCACGGCAGCTGCACCTTCCAGCTGGTGGAAGAGAACGGGGTCGGGGATGGGAAGCCAGATTTCCTCTCCTTCTCTCCAGAGATGGTGGCAGAACAGTTCACACTGATGGATGCTGTGAGTAGTCACCCACCAGCCGGGTCAGCGGTGCTCTGGCCACAGGCCTGGCTCTTCCCATCCCTTTTTCCTCCTGGCTTGTTCTCTCCCCAGAGAACACAAAGAAGCCCTTCTCCAACCCTTTGTCTTCCAGGAGCTGTTCAAGAAAGTGGTGCCTTACCACTGCCTGGGCTGCATCTGGTCCCAGAGGGACAAGAAGGGCAAAGAGCACCTGGCCCCCACCATCCGTGCCACGGTCTCCCAGTTCAACAGTGTGGCCAACTGTGTCATTGCCACTTGTCTCGGGGACAGGTCCCTGAAGCCACAGCAGAGGGCCAAGGTGGTGGAGCGGTGGATCGAAGTGGCTCGGGTAGGACAGCTCACCTCCCACCTCCACCCAAGGGATAAGCTTTTGCTGGAATACCAGCAGATCCTCCAGTTCTTTTTAACCCAAATCCTGTTTTTACCTTGTCTGCCCTCAGGAGTGCCGCATCCTGAAGAACTTCTCCTCCCTCCGAGCCATCCTCTCAGCCCTGCAGTGCAACGCCGTGCACCGGCTGAAGAAGACCTGGGACGAGGTCCTGCGGTAAGGAGCTCCCATGGGGCTGGTTCCAAGGGGAAGAACGTGCTGTGGCACTTGAATGTCTAAATGGGTTCACCTCAGCTCCAGCATTGCCTCCTGGAGTGTGCCCAAATCCCAGGGAGCAGTGTAAGGTGTTAGGGGACCTAAGGAGGGTGAGGAAATAAAAGCATCATCACCTCACCCTTCCGTGTGAAACACCTTGGAATAGCTCCCAAATAGCAAGGCCCAGCTGAAGCTGAGCATAACTGGGGTCATTTGAGTGAGCAAAAGAGAGCCCAAGGAGGAAACCCCCCTGCTGACTTTTCCCTTTGTTTCCCCCTATGCAGCGAGAGCTTCCGCACATTCCACGAGCTCTCTGAGATCTTCTCTGATGAGAACAACCACTCACTGAGCCGAGAGCTTCTCATCAAGGTAGGGGCAAGGAGGACCTGCATTGCCCTGTTCCTGGCAGGCAGCTCAGGTTTCCATGGTGTTCTAACCACAGGGGTAAAGCCCTGGCAGAGCTGCTGGAGTCACAGACAGGGTGTGCTGAGTCTGGGGAGCAGGCAGGGGTTTCAAACCAAGGCTGGGATTTGTGTTTCTCCACCCCAAACTTATTACCTGGAGTTGGCAAAACAATTCAGGGAAGAGATAAGTACTGGGATGGGATCCAGAACACCAGGTGACAGCTTCTCACCACAGGCAGCTGCATGTTAACACAGTCCAGTGCAATGTCTTCTTGATTCCAGTTGAGGTGGGGAATTTGGTGAAAGGCTGCAGCAAAAATGTGTTTATTCCATGTGGAGCTTTTCCACAGATCCCAGCCTAGCTCTGCTTTAGGGACTGAGAGGAAACAAAATGCAAAAGGGAACAAAACATCCCATTAGGGAGGCATTTACACAGAAATGAGAGCAGCAGTTCCTATTCACTTAGGCTCTCCTCTCTGTGAGCCATGAAAAAGCTTTGATTTCCTGCTCTTTCCTACAATGAAAGTTAGATAAATGAAAATGGGTGTGAATTTTAGCTACTAGGTATTAGTGCCGTTTCCCACCTGTGCTGATCCCACCTCTCCCCACCATTCAGGAGGGCACATCCAAATTTGCCACCTTGGAGATCAACCCAAAGAGGGCTCAGAAGCGGCAGCAGCAGCAGCGAGAGATGGTGAGTCTGGCAGGGCTGTCCCTCTGCCCCATCCCCAGCAGCTGCCCAGGCTGGTCCCAGCTCTGCTGACCCCACTGTCCCTTCTGTCCCCACAGGGTGTGATGCAAGGCACCATTCCCTACCTTGGCACCTTCCTCACAGACCTGGTGATGCTGGACACGGCCATGAAGGATTTCTTGGATGTATGTACCTCCTCCCTGTCCTCCCCTTCCTCCCAGAGCCTGGGCTGATAAAAGAAAGGCTGGTCCTCTGTGTGTCCTGTATCCCACACCATATCCCATATCCAACACTGCCCATCCACCTCTGTCCCAAGGAAATTGGCTTCTTTTTCTCAGCAGGGTTACTCACACTGCAGTGCCAGCAAGACAGAGATAGACACGGCTGGGAGTAATATTCTTCTGCCTGCTCCATACTGACCTTAATCCCTTTTTCTTGCAGGGTGGGCTGATCAACTTTGAGAAGAGAAGAAAGGTGAGAGCTTTGCCCTGGTAGCTGCATAGCAGGGCTGACCTGGTGCAATCACAGGCTGTGCCAGTCACTTTGGGCTTGATCCCTCTCCTTTTTTTGTGTCCTACAGTTTTGGGGGAGGGGATTCTGGTCTCATGGCTTCCATTTACTGCAGGAGTTTGAAGTCATTGCACAGATCAAGCTGCTCCAGTCAGCCTGCAACAACTACAGCTTCACACAGGAGGACCAGTTCGTGGAGTGGTTCCACAGCCTGGAGCGGCTCAGCGAGGCTGAGAGGTGAGTGAGGGGTCTGGGTGCTGGTGCCTCAGGAGGTCCCACCACTTATTTCCTCTGACAGCAGCAGCTGTCCCATGCTCCCCTCTCTTCTCTGCCTCCCTCACACTTGGTGGCAGCACAGGGAGATCAAGCTCTCCTCTCTCCCCTCCCAGCTATGGGCTGTCGTGTGAGATTGAGCCACTGTCAGAGTCAGCCAGCAACACGCTGAAAGCCAAGAAAAACACCGGCATCATCAAGAGATGGAGCGAGTGAGTTCCTGGTGGGAGGTGGGGGCCAGCGTGGGGCATCTCTGGCTGGACATTGCAGGGAACCAGGCGGGCACAGCTGCTGTCCTGCCAGCCAAATGCACTCTCACCTTGCTCCCTTCTCACCTGCCCCACCTCTCTCCTGGCAGCCGGCAGCCACCAAGCACCGAGCCCTGTGCCAGCGGCAGCTCCCACTCGAAATCCTTCGACCAGCTCAAGTGTGGGCAGTACCTGTGCAGTGGGGACGCCACCGACTCGGTGAGCGTCACCTCTGCAGGCTCCAGCAGCTCCGACGTGGAGGAGATCAACATCAGCTTCATCCCCGAGTCCCCCGACTGCCAGGAGAAGAAGGTACGTGGCAGCTCACAGGGTCCAGGGGTCCCAGGGCTGGTGTGGCCATCGTGTGGGGACTGTCCCACCTCTGCCTTGGCACTGGGGCTGGAGGGAGCAGGTGGGATGCCTGGGGGCTGCTTGGGAGGCCCCTGCCTTTGGCTGCTCCGGCAGCATGGCAGTGCTCTCGTGCCTCTGGTGGCTGTAGTTGTGTCGGTCCCCCGTTGTCACAGGTCAGTGAGATCCCTCTGGCCTCCCTCCCCCAGCGCTGGTACGCCCCGTCTGTGGCCGATGGAGAAGCTAAACCCACTGTGTCCTCCGCATCCCCTCTCCTCCCTGCCCTCCAGTTCTGGGAATCCACCTCCCTCTCTTCCCTGGACACGTCAGGCATCGGCTCAGGCTCCAGCAGTGCCTCCTCCTCTTCCGTCTCCTCCACGCCGGTGACGGCCTCTCGCACACACAAGCGCTCGGTCTCCGGCATCTCCAGCTACTCCTCACTCTCGCTGCCCCTCTACAACCAGCAGGTCGACGACTGTTGCATCATCCGAGTCAGCCTGGCTGTGGACAACGGCAACATGTACAAGAGCATCCTGGTTAGTAACATCCCCCCGGGAAACACCAGGGAGAGGTGGCTCGTCCTGCTTGGATATGGGCATGGCACATTTTGGGAGAAGTGGGAGGCTTCAGCAGTGTTCTGAGCTCACAGCACTCTGTGCTCACAGGTGACGAGCCAGGACAAGACCCCCGTGGTTATTCGCAAGGCCATGGCCAAACACAACCTGGATGGGGACCGGCCTGAAGACTATGAGCTTGTCCAGATCATCTCGGAGGAGAGAGGTGTGTGCTGGGGCATGGGGGCTTTCCTGGGGCCATACAGCCTGGGCAGCACTGGGCAACACTGGGCTGGAGCTGGGATGAGAGGTGACAGCAAGAGGGATTCCCAGCACCTGGGAAAAAACCTCAGCCCCACTCTGGTCTCCTTTCAAGGAAAGGGCACCTGATTGACCCTCATCCTTGTTCATTTCCAGAGCTGAAGATCCCTGACAATGCCAATGTCTTCTACGCCATGAACTCTGCCGCCAACTATGACTTTGTGCTCAAGAAGCGGGGCTTCTCCAAGGGGGTGAAGATCAAGCACGGCTCCAGCTCCACCCTGCCCAGGATGAAGCAGAAAGGTCTGAAGATTGCCAAGGGCATCTTCTAGCCTCAGCCCCACTGCCACCCATCACCGACGGGGCCTTGGGGGCAGCTGCTCCAGGCTTGGCTGTGGCCGGTCCTTGTGCCGCCCTGCACGGCAGAGGAGTGACCCTCACCCACGGGCGACGGCTGTGCACCTCCCTTCCACACTCAGAGCTGAGAGCTGGGCAACTGGTGTCAGCCTCTGCCTCTCTCTGCACAAGCCCCCGTTCCAATCAGGTCTTTTTTTCTACACAGGAAGGCAGCAGTGGGGGGGAGGAATTTGTCTATTTTTTGTTTTGTTTTGTTTTTTAACCTTCCACGGCGCAACACTTGTCCAGCCCAGTCAGCCCAGAGCTGGAGCCCGCCTCTGCCGTAGGTGCCTTGTGTCTGAGCGAGCCGGGGAGCGGTGACTCGCAGAGGGGCCGTGTGACAGAGCAGAGCAGGAGCCACCACCACCCTGGAAGGGGCTGCCAAGCCTCCTTCCCAGCTTTCCCAGTGTTACCTCCACGTCTGTCCTCCCTGGGATCACTGGCGTTGCCACCACCGCACAGCTCTGCCTGTCCTTCCCTTGGGAGAAGCCATGGGTGCCCTGGGCTGGGAGATGAGCTGGAAGGATGCAGCCCTGCACCAGTGCTGAGCCCCGTAGAGGAGGCTGTGGCCGTGCCATGATGGAGTGGGTGCCTCGTGCTCTCCCCAGCCGGAAGCCTGCGTGGTCTCGCTCCTCTCCCGATCCAGCACATCCCCTCCAGCTGGACTGGGCCGGCCCACGTTCAAACTTGCACCAAAGATCAAATGCCAGTGTCTCTTCTGCCAAGGGGGAGCTTCGGGCCATGCCCCCAGTGCTGCCAGCCTGAGGAGGAGGAGAGCAAAGTTCTGTCTGAAACTGTGTAAATAGAAACTTTGGGTCTGCGGTGGGCATGCAAGGGGCTGGAGAGCTCAGGGTGCTCCAGGTGTCCCAGCTGCCACTGCCTGACCCACAGAAAGTGCCACTCACCTTGGGCTTTAACCGGACTTTTTCAAACACTGACCATGGGAGAAGCAGCAATGAGACTTTCTTTTGTATAAAACAAAAAAGTTTACTGATTGTTTTTTTTTCAGTATTTATTGGTTGTAAATAGAAGAGGCAAACTTGTACATTTTACTAATCCAGCCTCCCCCTGCCCTGCAGCCCCATCCCTGTCCTGTGCCCCCCTGGTATTTAAGGCTGCTGGGAGGGATGCTGGTGGCAGCAGCAGCAGCAGCAGCAGTGTTGCTCTGCTGTGCTCATGGGGTACAGACCCTACCAGCCCCCCTTCCCAAATTCTGTACCACTAATTGCTCGAGCAGGGGCAGAGATGCTTGTTTTAATCATTGTAGGAAACACTAACCAAAGGGGGACCTTTCATTGCTCCTGCCTCCATCTCTGTTTTTTAAGAGCTTCATTCCAGCAGATCTTTTCTGTTTCCCTTATGTCAGAGTTCCCAGGTGGCTGCGGTGCCTTCCCTGGATCCAGGACAGGGACCACACTCCAGGGGCTGGGGCTGGTGGGGAAGAGGCTGCTTGGGTGTGAGCGTGGCTGGCACGGAGCTCCTCCAGTCCCGTGGCCCCTCGGGTGGCACTGCCCATGATGCACATGATGGGAGCTCCTGGCTCCCTGACGCAGGGGCAGCCTCCTGCCTCCCCCCCTGCCCAAAACCCCTTCCCCTGGGCACCAGCACCCCGGGAAGGGTGTTCCCTGTGCTCCGTGCCTGCCCACCCTGGAACTGTCCCCTCCCCTCCCGCCGGTGCCACCAGGGGGACTGGCTGTACCCAGTATGTATTTTGTACTTCAATGAAGGAGCACACTGCCCGGTGTGACTTGTACACAGCAATGTAATTAGTCTTTGCAATAAAATACTGATGCTCAAACGTCTCTGCCCCAAGGCAGGGATTGTCCTGTCCTTCTTCCCCAAAATGTCATCATCTGCCTGGGGAAAGAGGGATGGACCTGATTGTAGGGGATTTCATACT
This sequence comes from Certhia americana, assembly GCA_018697195.1. Classification (NCBI taxonomy): domain Eukaryota; kingdom Metazoa; phylum Chordata; class Aves; order Passeriformes; family Certhiidae; genus Certhia; species Certhia americana. The sequence goes on from CM031872.1 coordinate 3,815,510, forward strand.
TTATATTCACGCTGGTGGGTGGAACTTTTGTTTTGAAAAAGAGGCTTTTTGGCTGAGGGACCAGGACTCAATTTTGAATTAAAGCTCATTCATTTGAACCTGTGAATTGAAACTGTTGCATATTCCAATTATGCTTCCTTGGGTTTACTACTTTTGTTACAAGTAACAGCTTTAAAAGCAACAGTAACAGTCCCTAAGGCCTCCTCAGTGGAGGAGAAGGTAAAGAAGAAATCTTGGCTTCCACCTGTGCTTCAGAACACGCTGGGGAATGCACAAGTTCTGGAAAATGCCAGTAGCTCTTTAATTTTTGGGACTTTGCTTTGGTGGGAGCAATGCAGCTGGCAGTGGCCAAGTTCTGTGCACCTGAAGGTCTGCCAGCTGCCTTCAGTCCTTGTTAACTGTTAGCTAGAGAAGTCAAAATAGACCTGAGAAGTGCATCAGGTAATGAGGACAACAAAGACTACATCCCAGGAAGGGTATAATTCACTGACAGAAAGAGTATTTTCCTGCTGGCTTTATTTCACAGAAGACCAGCGTCACCCAGTGCTGAAGGCATGGCACAGTCTTCATTCCCTCTGGACAAACAGAAAGGCAGAACCTGCCTTAGGGACTCCAGGAGCACTGGACAGCTTCCTCTCCCAGCATCTCCTCAGGTACCTTTTCTATTTTCCACATGGCCACCAACCTGGAGAGAGCGCACTCCCACACATGGAGATTTGGGAATGCAGCTTCTCCCACATTCTGCTGTGCTACCACCTGGTTTGGATTCTGGTCTCTCTGCGAGTTTGTTGAGCTTACTGGAGAGTTTCTCAGCCAGCAATTCTGAAAATGCAGGCAGTGGCTCCCAAACATCCAGAATGCTGCCCACCAGCAGTCAGTGCAGAGAGAACATCACCAGCTTAGTACAAGCTCTGCTTTCCCAGATCCTCATACAGAACCCTTGGCGCTCAATGAACAAGAGCAGTTCTGTCCACAGCAGCCACACTGCTCACTGAGTTCACACATAGTCCAGAATTTCTGTCTCCATTTCATTCTCACTCCCATCAGAAGGCTTGAACTCTTCTTCCTCCTCCTCTTCATCATCCTCATCCTCTCCAGACTCGTATGCCAGCTGTTCTTTGCTATCTTCATTGCTTGTTGTATTTGAGAAAAGAGCTTAAATTGGGAAGAAAGACAGACACTGTGATGTCTCTCTCAGTGCAACCTAGGGGCACTTGCAGTTGAGTTCACAGAACATGTGAGAGGAAGGCAGCAGCCTCAGGGGCACAGCTAATATTGCACACCTTAATAGAATCTGATCAAGCCCAGAGCAATCTTGTCTCCACACTCCAGGAAGGAGAGCAGAACAGCAGCAGAGCTGCAGTGCTGTGCCTCCTCTCCTGCCTCATTCTGACCCAATTCACTGGGATATTATTGCTTTGGCCCAGCATCATGAAGAAATAATTTCCTCACTTCTTGGTCAATCAATAATATCAATAAAAAGTAAAATGTCATCAACAGATACATCAGCCAGAATTAAGATCTTGATTATCACTGTGCAGAAGACATTTAAAAGCTGAAGGCTGATACTGGGAAGATTAAATAGAAAACCTTAACTCCCAGCCATCCCTAATGCCAACCCACATTCCCACTGCAGGCCAGCAGCCTCAGCTCCCAATTTGGAATGAGCCACATCCCAAAGAGCACACAGAGGGTGCAGGAACATTTCTGCCTCAGTGCCAACTACAACATCCTCACATTCAAAGCATCCTTACCAGGTCTGGTGGATCTGATGATCTGCTTTATCATCAGGGACATGCTATCCCTCAGATCATCACTTGTCTTGGCAAGGCACCACCCGTCCCGCTCCGTGCATTCCGACTCCGTGCCGTCATTCCGATGGATGATCTTCTGCAGGCTAAAGAGCAGCAAAAGGAAAGGAAATGTTAATCCTCTGCACTCAGGTGTGAGTTTCAAATGAGACACATTGGTTTACTTCCCATTTCACTTCACTGAGATGGAATAGCACAGTTGGTTATCCAGGTAATTGTCAGATGGGAAAGGAAGTTCACGTGTAAAAAGACTGTTCTGTTTTTATTGAGCAACTAAACACCCCTGATGTTCCTGCTCAGGAACATGCTCAGGGGTGAATGGACAGGGTATAAACAACAGGATTTAAAATCTATCTCTAAGATTCAGCTGTCAGAGTGCAGTACCTTTCCACATTCAAGTCACAGAGCTGGTAAAACATCTGGCGGTAAGGGGGTAAGGCTCCTTCTCGGAAAATGTAGATGGATTCCTAGGAGGAGGAAAGAAGGAGAGGATTTATGTGCATTTTATGGTGTAACACAACTCTGGCATAACTGAAAGTAGTTCCAATGGGCTGATTCAACAACAAGGTACTTCCAAGAGAAACAAGGCGTAGATCTGTAAGTGGCAGAAGATAAAGCTGAATGAGGAACACCCCAAAATGTCCCTGCAGCCATAGCCACACCAGCACTGCTGTGCAGAGAACACATTTCACCTCTCCATCCTGCAGCACTGTCTGCAGACTGTCACTGCCTAGCAGTGCATCATGGCCTTCATTCTAGCAAAAAAGGAAGAGTAAGATTCATTTATTTATTCCACCCTGTTGGATTTTGCAGCATGACCTAATAAAGACATGGTGATTTCTTTGCACTTCGCTACCAATGAAATTCCAATTTTATCAATTGAAGCAAAATGTTCCTCACAGATAAGATTAGGGTGGAAAGCACCAATCCCACCTTGCAGCATGTAACAAAATACACTCAGGTGATGTTCCAGAGTGCCATATCCAATTAGGAGCTTCACAGGCAAACCTGTGCATCAGCTCACTCACAGCTTATCCCTGGATGACTGATAAACCAGGAAACATCCCTGTTTCACTGAGACATTTCAAGATTTTGGTATAAAAAGTCATGCTTACCTTCAGCTTATACCTGCTGGAGGGGGGCTTTTTTGCCCCAGATGTACCAGCTGAACCCAGCCCCTGTTTCAGGTCGTGGACACTGACTGTGTGACTTCCTGAAAGGAAAACAGAGTCCTAGTTAGGGACATCTTTCATATTGGACTGTCACTGCTTTCTGTTGATTCAACAAAACCAGACCATCCAGCAACAGAGCATGTGCTTTGTTCATTCTTCAGAGATGTTACTGGACTGTCCCAGGACAGGTGCTGACTTGGGCAGCTTTTTCCTGAGCTCATCTGTTCATAATTTTAACCTTTTCTACTCTCCTTTGACACAGAAAAGAGAATTCCCCCATTCTCTGCACCTCAGTGAATTGTGAATTCCCAGTGTGGCCTGCAGAACTCCCCCCTTCCTGCTAACAGATACTGTGGCTCAGCCAGACTCCCACAACACTTCCCAGCAGGAGATTTTTCTCTGGCTTAACTGCAGCAATATTATAACCAGAAAACAAGCTCCAGTTTTGGCTCAGCTAAAACACAGGAAGGCCCTTCACCACCTGTGACTAGGATGGGGCAAACAAAGAAGCAGAAGAACCATGCAGCCCTTCTGGGCCAGCATACCTTGTTTCTTAACAGTGATGGGCAGGCTGTAGTTGTATGTGCTGCGTTTGGCTTTCACAGGCATGTCAGTAGCAGCATAACCTAGGGGTGAAAACCAAAATCCAGTCATGAACTGAGGGCAAGCACTCTGCAGAATATCCCCAGCTCAGGAACACAAGGGCTGGACTGGTGTGGGAAGGGAAGGCTGGTCTTTGGGATATGCTGGCTTTAGCAGGGTGGGGAGAAGAGATCAAGAAAAAACTTTCACTTGGAAATGTGATCTGATGTCAATGAGTGGATGCCAGCTCTGTCATGAAATTATTAGATGGCATCAGAAACTCCTTTTCCTAAAGTTGTCCTCTGCAAAATCAGAGCAGGGAACCTCACATCCAACATCTAAGACCCAGCATGCTGCAGGAAATGCTGAGGTGCTTGAGGAAAAGCTGCTATGTGAGCACCAGAATTCCTGCTTGGTGCCTCCCCTGAGTGAGGAGGAGGATGCTCTGCTACACCCACTTGGGCTTGGAACACAAGGAGGAGGAAAGTCAGAGTTTAGAATGTGCCAAATGAAAAAAGACCTCTTGCATACTATGAAAGGAAGTATTACAGGAGTTTTAGAAAGAACTACAGTAAGCATGGAGCTCAAAAGGTGACATGTTCATCAGAGCAGAAGTATGGAAAAAGAGTTTGAAAAACACATAAAAAGAAACATACTACCAGGATTAACCAGAAAGCAGAGAGAGCAGCTCTGTGGGTTGGGCCCTTTTACCATATTTCATTCCACAGCGAATTCTGAAGTCCAGCACTTGGTAAATCTTTGCTTCAGGGTGTTTTCTGGGGTCATACCCAAACCTAACCCATAAGCTTCTCCAAGGACCTGTTAACTGCACAAACACACAAGGGAAAATGATTACAAAAAGGCACCACAAGGTGTACTTTCCTTCACTACAGAGGTCCTTGGAAAGTTCTAATATTTTCCCTTATTACCCAGAGATATTTGTTTTACCAGCTCTTTACTCACTTGCCATGCCAATATTTATACTCTGAAATTTGGCAATCAAAGCACAAATCTTTGTGTGCTTTTACAACCAACCTGCAAGGTCACAGCTAAGTGTTTGTGTGGAAAAATTCTGCTACCACTGCCAGGTGAACAGTCACTTGGAGTATCTGCCTGACCTGCAGAAGTGATTAGAACCTATGGAGCAAACAGTCACTGAATCCTCCTTGGCTTCAACTTTGGTTCTAAACAATTTCCTTCCTTCTGTCTCTAAACTAAGCTCAGGGTTCCCTTGCTCCCAGATGTACCACTCACCATGTAATAGGCCAAATACGGCAGCAGCACCTTCAGCTTGTCTGGATGGACACTGATATTGGCTTTCACTGCATTCCGAGACCACACGGGACGCACCTCAAAGAGCTGAAACAACACCAACCAACCAGAGAGCAGTGGGAAGGGGTTACCAAAGGCAGAGCAGCTTTCCAAGTGGACTCAGGTCCCTATCAGGGCCTTCAGCCCTCAATGTGAGCTATCGGATGGTGATGTGAGAACTTGTGGCATAAAAGGGGGCTTAACATGGGTTGGCCACAGATTCACAGAATTCCAGGATCACCAGGTTGGAAGAGACCTCCAGATCATTGAGTCCAACCTGACCCTGACACCTCAACTAGACCATGGCATCCAGTGTTTTTTTAAATACATCCAGGGATGGTGACTCCACCACCTCCCCAGGCAAAGCATTCCAGTACTTTATTACTTTCTGTGGAAAACTTCTTCCTAATATCCAGCCTATATTTCTCGTGGTGCAGCTTAAGACTGTGCCCTCTGTTTCTGTTAGTTGCTTGACTTGCAGAACTGAAATGAACACAGCAGTCTACTCATGCTTGTACCAGTCACTTACAATCACCAAGGATTTCTGAGAAAAAATGCGCTTTTTCCTCCCCAGCTTGCTGCAGGACAGTGCTCAGATCAGGAGTAAGGCACACACCTTTCTCAGCTCTTCCTCCACCTTTTTGTCCACAGGATTGGTGCACACTTTCTTCCAGTTCTGTACAGCAGCATCCAGTGGTTTAGTGGGGATTTCTTCATCATCAAAGTTGACAAAGATGGCATTGTGTGGGCGCCGGGCCCTGCTGAGGCCAATCAGGTTCTCACCAGACACCTGGGGATTGTTGTATCCCTCCCTAAGGAACAGGGAAAGACAAAAGGGACTCAGCTGAGTGAGCAATGGGTTGGTTGAACTTTGGCCCAACCTCTCTTGATCATGCACTGGTACCATAAAAGACTCTCATGGCACCACTGAGGAAAGAAAATTTAAATAAACCCCAAAACTTCAAAACTACATCCATTTGCACCCTGACAGAAGAGCTCTGCCCTGGCTGGCTGAAAACCCTTCAGGACTTGGGACTGATCTGTATGAAATGTGTTGGAAAGGCTTCTCCCTCTGCATTTGCTCTCCTGGAACTACTGCAGCCACTCAGTGGGACAGGGGTAAAACAAGAGGGAACTGCAGGTTTCCATTCAATCTGGAAATTCCTTTAAAAAGTGCCAGTGAAGGCCAACAGTGTGAAAATGAAAGATGTTTCTTGTGGGAGATCTCCCAGATTGTTCTTCTGGCAAAGCCAATTGTGGCCAGGAACACATGGCCTGGATCCTTGGAAACCCTGCCCTTGGCTCCTGCCCTCTGGAAGCAGGCAGGAGTTGTGTCCTGCATCCCATACTGTGTGAGGTGAGCTGGGAGAGACATCACCTTCACCTCATCCCCAGCTCCCCTCACCTGGCAAATCCTCAAGTGGAATTTTGCTGAGGCTGCCACTGCCAGCAGTTTCTGGCAGTTTTTTGCCTTTGTTGTGGCAAATCAAGAGGGATAAAACAGCACAAGGCAGCAAATTAGAAGGCTGAAATAAATGAAAGATGTACCATGAGAAAAGGCACTGACCTGTGCTGTATATCTGGGCGATAAAAATAGTCCACAGGAGTGTCCAGACGTGAGAAGATGGGTGGTGGGATGTAAAGAGGTAAGTCCCTATTGAAAAATTCTTCCTTCTCTGGTTTGAGCATCAGGACTTTGTCATACATGGAGGTTTGTTTGCCATCAGGGCCAGAGTGCATTGCCAGGTACTGGAAGTCAGACATTCCTGTAAGAAACAAAAGGTAAAACTTTGTGAAGTTAGTTGTGAATTCAACAATATTTCTCACACTCAACTTGCAGGAGCAGGAGTCTGACAAGTTTACGCCAAGGTTTATCCAACAAGGAGGCTGTAACAACAGGACGCTTGATTTTCCTTCCAGTCCTCAACTGTTCAGGGGGAAACACTTCCCTTTCCCACCAAACACACTCATCCCTAAGCCACGTACATACAATCCCAAGGGTTACCTTGAAATTTGTAAACAGTGGTGACAATCCCAAGAATCTCCATCTCAAACTGGACTTCTGGCTGGATTTGTTCCTCGCCCTCCAGCTGCTGCCTCTTCTTGCTCCTCCTGCGGACCCTGAGCAGCATGGTGGAGGTGGGGAAGCGGTTGGCACACACGGGGTGGCAGTAGGGATCCTTGGGGCGAAAATACAGCTCCAGCCTTTTGGCAGGGTCAGCGTAGATCTGTCAGCAAGGTGGGGGCACAGCCCCTGTCAGCATGCCACCCACACTCCTGTGCCACCCTCCAGCCCCACACACACTGCCACGGGCACCAGCTGTTCCCCTCCCACAGCCTCAGGGGATCATTCCTGCCCCACCAACACCTGCAGCACATCAGGGGGGTGTGCAGCCACTCCCATCCTGGGTATCACGAAAGAATTCTTCCTTGTGAGGGTGGGGAGGTCCTGGCACAGGGTGCCCGGAGAAGCTGCGGCTGCTCCATCCCTGGAGATGTCCAAGGACAGGTTGGAGCAAGCTGATCTAGCGGAAGGTGTCCCTGCCCATGGCAAGAGGGTGGAACTGAACGAACTTTACAGTCCCTTTCAACCCAAACCATTCTACGATACCATGATTTTACCGGATTTTACCGGAATCCCTGCTCGGGGACAGCAGAGAAGCGGCATCAGCCCCAAACCACACCTGCGTGGGGACATGCTGGGCTCGAATGACTCACACAGAAGGTCCCACATGGGGGGATGTGGGCCCCTCCCGCCGCCATCCCCTCGCCCAGGGCCGGAGCCGCTCTCGCCGCCCCTCACCCTCTGCCCAGCGAGCCCCCCACACCCCGCGGGCCCTCTCACCCGCGACACCCCCTGCTCTCCTCCCAGCGTCCGCAGCATGGCCCCGACATCGCGGACGAGCCCCGGGTACTCCACACACACCAAACGCGGGTTGCGGGGCAGCTCCAGCACTGCCGAGCCCCGCTGCCGCCCCGCCGCCATCGCTGCCCCGCCGCTCCCTCCCGGCGCCGCCCCGCGGGCCCCCGCACGAAGGTTCCGCCGCACCATGGTTCCGAGGGCGGCAGAAGCGCGGCCGGGCCGGGCGAGGCCTAAGGGCGGCCTGAGCCCGTCCTGTCCTGCTGAGGCTCCTCAGCCCTGCTTGTGACCTTAAGGAGATGCACAGTCACCTCCCCCGTGTGTTGTTTTGTCCCTGCTCTGCCTGGATAATGAAGGAAAACAGCCCTGAGCTGAGCAACGCGCACCACGCGCTTGCGCGTTTCTCCGATCGTGCAGAGAATCTGGTGTAAATTCTCATTGAAACAAGCTTTGGCTTCCTAAGAACTTCAGCCTTCATCTCAGCAATGTCTAATGCCACGAAAGGTGGCAGATGATGGTGAGGGTGAGAATATAATTTGCCGCAAGGACAGCTTGGCCCAAACTGACTGCCACAGTCAGGGGACACAGAGTGCCCGCAGGATGTTCCATCCTGCCTGACCTTGACATTAGCAAGAAAACTCACAGCAAACACAGAGAGAAACAGAGTCACTCAGTTACAAGCAAGCCTTTAATGATCTCTAAAAGCTGTTTTTTTCTCAACCTCAGAACATTAACTGGGAGAAGTTGGCAACCTGAGGCAGCTGCCGATAGACAGAGTTCCAGAAGGTCACAAACCGGGATCTCAGGTCCTGCTTCACAGAGTTCTGGTTCATCTTGTTGTTGATTTCCAGGTAGAATTTGCCCTTGTTGGTGTAGGCTGGCCAGGAAACGGGCACATCCGAATGCCCTTTGTTGGGATCACTGGGGGAAAAGGGGACGCAGGAGCTCAGTTTTGAGGTTTTTGACAGGAACACTGCCTGTTCAAGTGAGGCTTCAAGTGAGAGGAATGAGAGAATCTGACAGTGGGACAAGCAATAGGAATTCAGCCTGCCAAAAGTGAGTTGATGACCCACAGTATCCTCCCTCCATCCCACTGGCATCATCCCAGCCTCACATAGGGTCTTAACTTCTGTATGAACATCAGGATTCAGGAGTAAGAAATACAGACATGGAATACACTGATTTTGGGAATGATCCTGAAAACTTACTGGACAAAACCAGCAGCCTGAAGGGCTGTATTAAGCCCCAAATGTGGAATGGCAGATCACTCACCCAGTCCTGGCAAAATTGGTCCAGTAAGCAATCATGGCCTTTGAAAGAGTCCTGTGCTTGGGCAGGTAGCCCAGGGGGGTGGAAAAGGGCTTCCCAAACACATACTGCAGGTCATCAGCATGGTCTGCCCCGACCCAGCTGGGGTAGCTGAGCTTGCGGGATGGCTGGGAGAACAGGTAGCTGTAGGTCTTGCCACTCCTGGGAAATAAAAGAGCCTGGCTGAGCAAGGAGAAAGCAGAATTCTCAACCAACTCTCCAAATACCATTAAGGCCAGAGATTCAGCCTTGGAAGACGCTCACATGCAAGTCCCCTCACATGGACTGGTTTCAGCAGAAAACACCCTGAGGCCGTTTTTAACTTCCATTTCCAATTCCCACCCTAACCCTCCTCCATCTGCAACACCCCAGGACTGAGCTGCTCACTTGGCATTCTGCAGGTGCAGGTTCAGTGCCA
>CM031872.1:3824981-3880175 GCA_018697195.1 Certhia americana
GTGTGAGAGTCCTGCAGGTGCTGCTCCTGTGGGCTGGAGGCCAAACCTCCTCAGGTATCTTTTCTATTTTCCACATGGCCTCCATCCTGATGAGACCATACTTTCCACACTCAGAGAGGTTTGGGAATGCAACTTCTCTGTTATTTGTCCTTTCTGGTGTATTGCCAGCTCATTTGGATGCTTGCCTCTCTCTTGAGAACTTGTTGAGCTTCCTAGAGGACTCATTAGCCAGTTATTATAAAAATGTAGACACCCATTTATCCACTGCATTGGTGCACACTTTCTTCCAGGTCTGGGCAGCAGCATCCAGTGGTTTAGTTGAGATTTCATCATAAAGATGGCATTGTGTGAGTGACAGGTCCTGCTGAGGCCAATCAGGTTCTCACCCCAAAACCAGGCATTATTATACCCCTCTTTCTTAGAGGAAACAGGCAAGGGATCAGTTATGCACTCTGCCTGTGGCTCACACAGACATGGGGCTGTCACTGGAACATGTGAAAATGAAGTTTTGTGCTCCAGATTCCAGAACAGAAGGATTTCAGCTGAGTGACCAGTGGGTTCATTTAACTTTGGCGCAACCTCTGCATCAAGGTGCAATGCAAGAGGGAAAGGCCATTAAGATATTTTTTTTTCCCTTTAAAAAGTGCAGATGAAGGTCAACAGTGAGAAAATGAAAGATGTTTCTTGTGAGAGATCTCCCAGATTGTTCTTCTGGCAAAGCCAATCGGGGCCAGGGGTGCACAGGAACACATGGCATCGATTCCAGGCAGAAGGCCAGTTTTGCTACATCCCAGTATGTGTGGGGTGTGCTGGGAGGGGCAGTTCATCACCACGTCCTCAGGTCTCCTCACCTCAAGTGGACTTTTGCTGGAGTAGCCACTGCCAGGCAGCTTCTCCCTGTGCCTCCTCTTTTGGGTCAGACCTAAAGGGATAGAGCAGAATAAGGCAGCAGCTGCAGCAGGTAAAGGTCTCCAGCCCTTCTCCCCCCTTGTTCCTGAGCTCCCCCTTTCCCACGGGGATCCAGCAAGTGGGACATTTCTGGCACAGCTGAGCTCTGTGTCCCCCAGTGCTGTGGGGTGTTTGAGTCAGGGCTGGTGTTGTGTCTGTGTCTGTGTTACAGCTGCTGCTCTTCCTCCTGCTCATCCCAGCAAGGTGGGAACTGAGTGTGTTCCTTCTGTGAAAGCTCTGGGGTGGGGTAGAACCAGCCCCAAATACCCAGGAGCCAGCCTCCCCCCACAAAACCATACGCCTGGCTTAGAAGTTGTGATTTATGATAAAAGAACGGTTTTCAGCCTGTAGGGTGCAGCAGTAGCACATTTTGATGGAAACAAAGAATACCAGTTTGGAAGGGATCTCAAGGATCACCTGATCCAACCTCCCTTGGCAAAAGCCCGATCTAGATGAGACAGCCCAGCACCCTGTCCAGCTGATCTGAGAAGTGTCCAGTGTTGGGGAATACACCACTTCCCTGGGGAGGTTATTCCAATGACTGAATGCTCACACTGTGAAAAATTGTCCTCTAAGTATCCAATCATAATCTCCCCAGGAGTGACTCGTACCCATTGACCCTCATTTTTTCCATGTGACTCCTCCTAAAGGGAGTCTCCATCTTCTCTGTAGCCATGTTTTAAACATTTGAACTTGGTGATAAGTTCTCCCATTTTCAGGTGGGCTGACACCGGAGTTCTGGAGCTCACCTAAGTACTGTGAGACCTGAGGGGAGACTCCCAGGGCTGTGAAAGCAGGTGGCAGCAGAGCACAGGAAAATGCTTTAAAAGGAGACACCCCTGGCACTCTTTACATGAATTTACACAGCAAAATTAGCCTGGGTGAACTCAAGGGGAAAGCCTCTGGGTTGTGCCATGGTTCCTGCTTTTGTAGTTCCTAGGGAAGAGCAGCAGTGTAAGTATGTGCCCCAAACCCCAGTTCCCTCTGGGAACAGTTTATCCATCCTGTATGTGTCCACAGTTCCTGAGCTCCCCTTCCTTCTGTGCTGACTTTTTGTCTTGCATTTAATCCAGGGGAAGGCTGCACCTCTCTCACAGATACTGGAGGACTTGCTGGGCCGAGAGATTCCCCAAGTATGGCATGAGCTCTCCATAAATTCCAAACACTTATTTTGCCTTAGATTTCATAGCATTCCTGGAAGTCTGGGCTCTGACTGGAGTGTAATGCCATTAGAGGAAATATTACATCTCCTAGCTGAGGTCTGGTTGGAATTTCTTTTTTACTTTTTATTCTATAGAGCTGTTACACTGATCCTATGTTTCACTTCAAGCAGGAAACAAAGCATTTATGGAAAAGGGCTATGATATAAAAATATGATGCAGTGGCCAAAGCTGTCAGTAGTTAAAACATTACTTCCAACTGCCCCTGCTAATGACTTGCATCCTTTTTTTCCAGGAACAGTGACATTCAAAGTGCCTGGCAAGGGGCTTCCAGATTATTGGAAGTCTTGGTTACAGATAGCAGAAACTCCTTCTGAAAATAGCTTTCTTAGGGGAACTCTGTTCCAGTGTAAACCAGAATGGACTGTTCAGTTCTCATCTATACCAGTAAAAATTCCTATCTACCCTGTGCAATGCCCAGATAGTAGAGGGTAGAATATGCTTCATTTCCTTCCACATTGTGTTCTCTTACTCTTAGCAATGTTTCACAGCATGAAGTATCCACACTACAATACTTTCCCATGTTATTATTGCTCCCCTTCAAGAAAACCTTGTCTTTATTGGGCATTTTCATCCTTGGCTGGTGTAACTTCACCAACTTTTATCTTCCCTCCTTTGAGCCACAGCTTTTCCCCGCTCATCTTTGTAATCTGACATTGTGATTTGTTCACTTGTGTGCTTGTTTTTCTCCTCGAAGAAGATTTGCTGAATCATTGGGGAGGAGGCAAGAGCTGCAAGCAGCTGGTGGCCAGTGATAAAACCACAGCCACATCCAGCCTTCAGGGTTTGCAGGTGACAGCTCTTCAGTTGAAGGCTTGAGTCACATTCCCCTCTGAGCTAAGATTGCTGGGCACTTTGGGATTGAGGATGAGGAGGTGCTACCCCCAAAGTAGAAATTATTGCTCCTGATGACTACAAAGTTTGTGTTGTATCTTCTGCAAAATTAATAATGATGCTGTGAGAACTTGCAGGCTGGGGGCTAAATCCTGCTGCCTGTTGTGCCCTATTGAAATCCTTAGGTACTGTGAGCTATTCAAATGCAAAGTATTATCAATCTTGCTGAGTTCCCCACCACCACAGCTGTGGCACTGTGCAGCAGGCACAGGGACACAGCTCTCTGACTTTCCAGCTGTTTCCCTGCATTCCAGGTAACATGAGAAACCTCAGCTGTCTCATGCAAACTCAGTCTGAAAGCCAAGGTCTGCTCTGTCGGCTCTGCCTTTAAGACACCAGAAAATAAGTTTTGTGCAGTTCTCATAAGTATCATTCAGAAATAAAGTCTTACCAATAGTACATGATACTTTTCCTAAGAAAAGAGTTCTAACTTGGGATGTTCTACTTGGGTTTAATACTTCAAGGAGGTAAGATGAAGTTGGTTAACAAACAAGTCTGCAAGCCCAGCTCACCTGAGTTCCATTTCTTGTTGTTCTATTCAAATTTGAGCAAATATTTTAAGGTGAAAAATTCAGGTTGGGAGATCCCAATGAAGAGACCTTGCTTTGATGCTTTATGGGGTGTTTGTGGGGAGTGTACTGCTGTGCATGTCAGGAATTCTACCTTACTCTTATCTGCAGATCTTGAAGCTGCTACAGGCTGGATCTAAATAAGGAGCTGAGGCAGGGATGTCTGACTGACATACTGCTTCACCATGTCCACACTCTCAGGATGGGGCCCTTTCAGGAACAGGAATGCTCTGTCATCTCCAACTTCCCCTTCCTCAACTGAGACAAGAGATAACTTCTACTATATAAAGAGAAAAAAACAGTGAACTTGACCACTGCTAAAAATCCCACTGAAACTCCTAATATAGATGAGCCTGGGATGAAAGATAAAGTCCCATGGTTTTAAAATTATTCAAGAGGAAGGCAGAATCAATGGAGATGGGTTTTTAAACCCCTTGCTTTTCATGGGGAAGCCTTGAAGGTTAGAATTGTTTTGGCTGACTGTTGGAGCTCACTGAAGAGCTCTTGATGCAGACAGGAATTAAATGACTTAGAGGTTGCTCATGACCTGGAGGGCTGGAGCACAATCAGCTGTGAGAAACTCAGCCTGAGAGTGGTGCAGAAACCACAGGGCTGTGACTCAGCTCATGTAACTTTAGATGCCTACAGATACTGGGCTCCTTGTCTTTAGGGGAGAGACGTAGGTGCATACAAGGCAGGGCTTCAGCCCTGGTTTAGAAATGTGCTTTAAGAGCAGAAAAATAATTTCCTAGATATGTTTCTTTTCAAAAAAGGGAGCCTTTGAGTCCCCAGGTCACAGCATAGATCTCCTGAGCAACTGCTGAAGGTTTCCTTCCTCATATCCCAAGGAGAGCTGGGGCTAGCACTGCACCCAGGCAGCCAAGGATGAGCACATCCTCCCAGCACAGGGGCAGGGTTTGCATCTCTCAGTAAAATCCCCAGATGCAGGCAGGACCCAAGGCACCAGCCTGAACCAAAGGTGGTGGGATGTAGGATGAGAGCTGTCCATGTGGTCTGGATGAGCAGTGACCTGATAACAGCATGGTCTGGCAGGCTAAAGAAACCTGTTAAAGCTGCAGGTGTGACACTGGTTCATCCTGCATGATCCAGCTTCATCAGGGAAACCAAGAGAGCATGTGCCCTGCAGGAATCTCTGCTTCCCCTCCCTGTCATGGCTGTGGTGTTTACACAGGTCCAGGGGAGCTCATCCAAACACAGGAGGTCTTTGATCTTCAGCTGTATTGATTTGGTTATTGCTGCCCTAGGAGAAGATGTGAAGGGGTGTTTGCTGGCTCATGCTTTTGCAGCTCAAATGGGAACGATCAGGATTTCCCCCCTCCTATTCACTCAGGGGTTTTTGCTATTTTTCAGAGACAGGGCAATTACCTGTACACCAAACCTTAGTGAAGTGGTAGATCCCTCTCCCAAACCTCAGGGAAGGCAGCACAGGGGAGAGGCTGCTCTGGGCACTGAATGGGAGCAGCTCGCTCAGTAAGCATCGGAACTGTTTGTTGTAAATCTGACTCTCACACTGGGCCATGCTCTAAGAAAACCTTCCCCATGCACTCCCTCAGGTCTCAGTGCTCACATTTGCAGCTCCAAGGCTGCACTCACCCGGGTTATTTGCATGGATGGGGGCTGCCTGTGTGGTAGAGGCGAAGGGCTGACAGGCCTTTCCTGCCAATCTGTCTGTTGCTCAGATGAAGTGGTTGGAAAGTCTTCACTCTCCAGTTCCCTCTTTGGCTCAGGCACTCTGATAAGGCCTGGGCTGTCCTATCTTGCCCTGGGAGCTGTTCCTCCTCCCTAACAGGCTCCCTTCCCCGGCTGACAGTTAGCAGCCGGCAGTGCTTGATAAACTTATCAGACCAAAGCTGAGCTCAGTGCACGCTCAGCTCCTCCCCAGCCCCAGATTTCCCCATTCCTGAGGACTCTCTGCCTGCCTTGCTGGCTGGTACAGTGAACACAGATCCCCCTTGGGCCCACAGGTCAAAATCAGCCCAAGGACCAGATTGAGAAGTGCTCAGATTGAAGCAGCATATTCAAAGAGAAGGCATTGAGTTGGAGGCTTACAGCATCCATATCTAGCTCTGTCTCTCTCCCTGCAATATCACTCACAAGTCAAAATGCTCTTGTCTGGTTTATCCTCCCTGTGTTGCTGCTCGCCCTGCTCCTCTGCTGGGTTGGAGTTTAGTGGGTTTAATGCAGGGTCTGGCTGTAGCTGCCTGAAGGATTGCTGAGCCAGCTCTGGAATGAGGCCGCTTTGCTGGATTCAGTTCCTATCACTGGTTATTGGTGTCGCAGTTGTGCTCGGGTGTTCCAGCCCACATCAAGGCTCCATTGTGTGAGGTGCTGGATGTGGAAGATAAGGAGGAGCAGTCTCATTCCTGACTATCTTACCGTTGAAATAAACAAGTGAAATGAAGGGGAAAGGGAGAATGATTATCCTCCTTTCACAGATGGGGTGAAGAGTTTTTGAGAGCTTCACAGTGTGCTGAGCAACTTCAGAAATCCAGCACTCAAGTCTTGCCCAAGGTCAAGCAGGAAATGTGTGGCAGATCTTAAGTTCTTCTGCAGTTTTAAAGCTGCAGCCTTAAAATCAGTGTGTGTCCATGGTGACTGTTAGTTTTAAGATGGTGGGCCAGGAATTCTGCAGGGATCTGTGTTTTCTTACTTCTCATCCAGCACAGGGAAATGCTACCTGGGAATAATTTTTGTGTGGCTGTTCTGGGTTGCCTCCTCTGAGTAGATGTGCTATCCCAGGTGAAAAGGGAGGGGAAAAAAAAAATTCTCTGCTTTGTGAATAGATGAAACCTTTTAAAAATGGTTTGTGATGTACTTTTATTTTCATAATTCTGTAGCAGCTTTGCAGGATGAGCTCCATATCCAGTCCCATGTTAGGCCCTCAATGACAGGCACGAATGTTTTCCCTGTGCAAGGAAATGTGCATGCAGCTATTTCTGGGAGATTGTCCCACACCTTCAAATTTCCTTTTGTGTGCTGTGCTGATGGGCTGGAATTAAAGTGATGCTGTGTCTCCATCACCTGTGACTGGGGAACAATCTGCTGTGAGGACAAGGGACTTTGCTCTTATCTTTTTTCACTGAAAACCCTTTCTTCTTTCTAAAGCAGGAAGCAAATAACTTTAAGCAGTAGAATCTGCACCCAACTGGAGTCTAATTCTTACCTGTCCTTTCTCTCAGTTCGTTTTAGGGCTTCCCTAACAATTGCCAACAAAAGAAAGCTTCAGGATCTTGTCTTCTCCAGGATTGCACTCCATGGGGTTATTACAACCTGAAGATAAGTTCCAGCATAATGCTGTGCTAGCTGGGAATACCCCTCTGCTTCCTGCAGGTGTCCCGTGGCTCTGTCCTTACTAGGAAGACAGATTCAAACTGTGTCCAAACTGAAATCCACCCTTGATCATAGCTCTTCTGGGCTGCTGCTCTCAATGCCTCAAGGCTGTCTGGAAGACACAGAGGCACCTCTCTCCTCCTGACAGATGCCCAGGGTTAGTGCTTTGCATGTCCCTCATTTGCTAAACAAAACAGCCCAGAGATCAGGATTTTTTTCCCCTAGCAATAAAGGGAAGAAGGTGTGAAGGGGACTGGGGAAGTACAGGATACAGGGCGGGCTCAAGGAGAGGCAAAAACAATCAGCTCTTTCTTCAGCCACAATGATTAGTTGAGATTTTGCTTTTTGCTATCTGTTTCCTTGACTGACTGACCAGAATGTTTGTGATGCAAGGGGAGGTGGTGGGAAAGGGGTTGTACCAGACTGTTCAGAACTGAGGAGGATTTGCATGTTTGGAGAGCAAGGCCAGGTGTGTTTGGAGTTGGTGACAGCCATGGCCTGGACCTGACAGGTGCTGAGCATCCTTGGGTACCTGTGGTGCAGATTCAACAGCTCCAAGGCTCAAGGCAGCACTTTGCCTGCAGGTCTGCCCATGGCTGGTGCTGTACTGGGAGGCAAGAAGGGACAGTGGGGCTCTGCCTTGTCTTTCCTTCAGGCTGCTGGCATCCATTGGCCTCATGCAATGCCAGGGCCTGGGCATTAGGTGATCTCAAAGTAACTCATTACTCAAGAGGAAAAAACTGCAGTGTCTTAGTGGAAAACACTGCAAGTTAATTCCTTGTCCTCCTCTTCCTCCCTTTTGTCACCTCCCGTCTCTGGCTGTTCTGTCCCTCTGGTGCCTTTGCCAGTGGCCCCCCTCCACAGGCTGTGCCTCTGATCCACTGCCTGTGCCCATGGGTCAGCCTGGATCCCCTGTGTTCCTCTGGCCACAGATGTGCTCCCCTGAGCTCTGCAGCAGCAGACTGCCTGCAGCCACCCCAGTGTGCTCCTCCACTTGCTGCCAAAGTCATCCCTGGGTCTCCTGGGAGCTGCTCCCCAGGCTCCTCACAAACACCAGGCTGAGTGTTAACAACACCAGTTCTCTCCTGGCACTGCCTCCTCCAGTGTAGCTGCTCTTCAGGAATATCTGGGCCCAGTAAACCACCCTGGAGTCCTGGGGAAGTAGAAGACAGGACTGGGGTGCTGTGTGCTGTATTTGGAGGGACAAGCTGTAGGGACACACAGGAGAGAAGATCCCAGCTGTCCATTGCAGGTTACAGCTCCTCTGTATTTTGAAAATCAAGGACAGGAATGAAAATCTAATGGGGCTTCATGCTGCTCAGAAGAACCAGCTGTCTGGTTTGGTTTTATGAGTGGTCACAGGCACTCTTGCCAATTGGTATGTGCCAGCACTTGACTCCAAATGGCCAAAACTGGGATGCTTTACATGAGTCAGACACCCCTGCTGTCCCCAGGGAAGTCTGTGCTGGTGTGCCTGTGTGGTTTGGGGCTGGAGGGTTTTCCTCCTGAGCAGTCCAGATGCTGACACCCTCTTTGAATATTTCTGTTTGCAGATTAGTGGAGGACAAGGGGAATAACAAACACAGTTTGCATTTTGGGCAGTAGTTTTAATAAACTGAAATGACTTTACCTTGAGCAAAGCTTGTGCACGTGTGGGTGCTCACAGCTTTGTGTGGGGCTGGGGACCAGTTCCATCACAGGTCATGCACCTTGCCCATAATGGCTCA
The DNA here is from genome assembly GCA_018697195.1 of Certhia americana. Classification (NCBI taxonomy): domain Eukaryota; kingdom Metazoa; phylum Chordata; class Aves; order Passeriformes; family Certhiidae; genus Certhia; species Certhia americana. The sequence continues at coordinate 3,833,691 of CM031872.1, forward strand.
GAGAAGGACAGCAGGGATCTACTGGGGGCTTTGGCACTGTCTGTTGGACACACATTCCATGTATCTGGGGTGGTCCTCCTGCTCTGCAGAGCTGGCTCTGGTTCTGTGGGGCTCTGCACCAATCTCTCTCCAGGAGGAGAGTCTCTCTAATGGGAGCCCTTCCCTGTATGTGAATTTCCATCTTTATTCCCACTCAAACCATAAAGAACAATCCTAGACTCTTTCCCTTCTCCTTTTTCACCCCATCCCCACTGCCTGTGTCCCCAGAGTCAGGTATGAGCCAGTTTAAAAATCAGTGGTTTGAACATAAAATACACTGTGTTAGCCCAGTTACTAAGAAGGAACAGATTTATCAGATAAATCCCAACAGGCCTGTACATGTCACTGTCTGGTATAGTGCAATAAAAATATATATTAGAATAAGTATAAATACATATTTACAGTGTACAAGTAAAGCCAGGAGTACAGACTCTGCATTTGAGCTTCCAGGTACATGTTAATGACTTACAGCTTCAGCACAGCATAAAAGGGGCAAGTACATTTTAGATTTTAGGAGAATAACTTGGGATTTACAGCAGTGGAACTGAGGGCAGTTCTCTCCTGGCAATACATGAATTTTCCACTTGGACTATTTTGTCTTTGCCCATGATGGCAGCCTTCCTTTGTAAGCCTTTGGAGTGAAATGGCCACAGCCCCTTCCCAGGGAAATTCCCAGTGGTGCCATTGTCCAAGGCTGTGTGTTCAGGGATGCAGTTATGGAGTGAGCCATGTGCTGCTACAATGCCCCAATTAACTGAGAACACTTGTCTGTGTTATAATAATGTTACAATAATACTTCATCCTTCCTGTTAATGACTCAGGGGACTCCACAAACCTGAGTGAATGGCCCTACGTCACCAGGAGGAGGGGAAAAACAACAGCCCAATGCAGTGACTTGCCAAAGGTTAGAGAGAGAGAATTTAGCAAAGCTTGGAGGGGAACTGGTTCTTCACTTGCTCCAGTGCTTTGCTTTAACCCCTACGCCTGGCAAAAGGAGGAAATACCACTGCTGTCTTTGTACAATATTTCTGAGGTACTCGATTGCTCTACCAACATGGACAGGCTCAGTCACTTCCTCCTTGAGGAGAGTGCCTGGCAAGCAGAACTCTGGCCCTTGGCATCGATATCCAGGGTCACTCCTGCCCATGCAGTGACTCGGGATTGCTCAGGGCAGCTCTAAGCTGGTATGTCCAGCACGCAGGGAAATATTGTGGGACATGCCAGCCCCAATTCCAAGAGCAACCAGAGTCTCCCATGGTACCAAGACTTGGGGATTATTAGCTCCTGCCTGGTGCTGTGGTGTGGCTCTTCCTGAAGCCTGCTTGGGATCTCTGCAGTGTGGTGTGTCTGAGGAATGTATTTAGAGACCCCTGTTATCTCCTAGGGATAGGAGCTGTTTCTTCAGTATTTTCCTCCCACTCCAAGCTAAAAATACAGCACAGTTAACTTGTCATTTGATCACAGTAAATGCTCTGCTGAAAAAAATGACTTTAAGGTGTCTGTTGGCAGAATTTATGGCCTGGGCAAGTCTTTGCAGAAGGTCTGTCTGGGTTGAACAGAGCTGACTGAATGCTATCTATTTGCATGCCCTGGGCTTATCTTCCCAACCATCAGAGCAGAACGTGGTTACAGCACCAGCTTGGCACAGATTGTTGCTGCCACTAGCCCGGGAGTCCCCTCCTCCCTGCTGGGCAGCCTGACGAACTGGATTCTGCTCCTGGTGTAAATCCAAAGTAATAGTGACCTTGGAGAAATGCCTCTGGATTTACACTTGAGCAGGTGATGTCAGATCTGGGCTGGTACCTGTTGCAATCGAAAAGTGAAAGTTCCCACAGGCTCCTTTGGGATGTGCAAGGCCCTGTGGTGCCAAACACCAAAGCCAACGCATGACTTGGGCAGTCCCCAGAGGAACACAGGACACCATGGGAGCTGTATGAGGTGGATGGAGGTGCTGGGGACAGTCTTCTTCCCTGGATCATGAAGTGGGAGCTCCAGCAAAGACCTGGAGCCACGCTCACTTGAGGCTGTGCTGGGTCTCTCGGTGCCTCCGCAGATCCACCTTGCGCTGGAAGCCCTTGGCACAGAGCTCACAGCTGAAGGGTTTGAAGCCCGTGTGTTTGCGGCTGTGGGTGATCAGGTTGGAGCTCTGGCTGAAGGCTTTGCCACACACCTGGCATTTGTGGGGCTTCTCCCCTGCAGGGCACAGAAAATGGTAAAAAACCCCCCCACTTTAACAGGTGAAGGAAGAGAGATAGAAATGCATTTTAGCAGTCAGAAATTGCTTGGGCATCAGGGTGCTGCCAGCCTGGCTCTCCAGGCGATGTGTCTGGACTGTGATCCAGCACCAGGGGGTGGGAAGAACCAGGAACAGTCCTCTCCAGCTGAGTGACCCCTTCCCTGCATCCGGGGCTGGGTACAACCCCAACATGCACCAGAGGCTGGCCAATAACCACCTCCTTGTCAGGCAGATGTGCTTCAGCCTCCTGCTGTCTCACCCCACATGGAAAAATGATTTTCCAGCACCTCTGGACACTTACCCTCAGTTTAATACCTCTGTGTTTGGGGACTGTGTATGCACATGGGCATAATGGGCTTATGATTTTTGTTTTCCCATTGGAATATTTTATTTCTCACCTGTGTGGATGTACGTGTGCTTCTTCATGTCTGACTTCTGGTGGAAGCGCTTCCCACAGTACTGGCAGGGGTAGGGCCGTGTGTCCGAGTGGATCAGGAGGTGAGTGGAGAGGGTGGAGGAACGTTTGAATGTCTTCCCACACATCTTGCACTCAAAGCTTCTTTCCTGTTGGGGAAGGAAAATCATGGGATGTCTGAGGCTGCAAGACATGTGACAGAGCTTGAAGAGTGATGAGAATTGTAGATTTGATAAGCAAATCTCCTTGGCTCATGGACTGATAATTCTGGGTGCAGCACAAAGGGAATGCAGGGAGGGTTAATTATGGAAATGAATCACATCTTGTGATCCAAACTCCTGCGCCCTTTAGCAGGAGGTGAGGCACAGAAGGGCAAGTAGCAATGATCTTCTCTTTCCTTCCAAGAAATTCTGAAGGGCAGTGAGACCAAGAGCTATGACCTGTGGTTTTCTTCGTGCCACAGGAAAGGCATCACCTAAGAAGTGTCACTTCCTCTATAACGGATGAAGCAAGAGCTGAGGTCCAGAGCTGGTTCTCTGGAACCATGCCACCCACCTGGGAGTGGATGTTGGTGTGCTGCTCCAGGCTCACAGCGTGCCCAAAGGTTTTGCCACACACTTCACAAGCAAAGGGGCGGGTCCCGCTGTGAGACCTTCGGACATGGACCTCCAGTCCATGGGGAGTGGAGAACACCTGCAAAACAAAATCCCAGTGATTTTTCTGACATGAGGGGGCTGCATCTCCATCTCTGTTTTCAATTCCTTCTCTTTATTTAATTCTCCCCTCTGTGTGAACTCATGTGAACTGCAGCATTCTCAGTGCCTTGTTCTCCTAACTGCAGGCCCTGCTCTGAGCCACGCTTTGATGTGACCGAATGAAGAATGGGTTTCATGCTTCATGTGTGCAAGGAAAATCCCTCCAGGCCCTCCCCATCTCATCCAACACACACCTTGTTGCACTTCACGCAGTGGAAGGTCTCCATGTCTGAGGAATAATGCAGGCTGTAATCAAGGGGGGGCTCAGTGCTTGGCAGGAGGTGGCTCCCATAGAGGCTCACGGGGTGCTCCAGCAGGGCTGACTGCATGCTGGAAGACATCTGCTGGTAGCTGTATGGCATATGGAAAGCATCCCAGGAAAAGCCAGCTTTGTAGAAGGTTGGGGTGCTCGCTGTATTAGTGCAGTCCTTAATCTGCAGCCCTGGCATGGCCATCTCTGAGTGTGCAAAGGAGAGGAAGAGGTGAGTGTCACACCCTTGCTTGAAGTTAGGCACCTGTAAAAAAGTTCCCCATCTTGCCTGACCTTGGGAGTTGCAGTTGGCAACTTCTCCTTGATTCAAATCCTGATTCCCCAGGTAAAGTTCCTGTTGTGGCTTTGATTTCAATCTGAGGACATTTTATGGCAAAGAATGCCATAGAAGTTTTAAGGCTAAGGGAATATTAAGCCCCCTGCTAGCCCTTCCTGATGGGGTGTTTGAACAAGTATCCTGTGGGCACCTGCCTTGACCCACGTAGCACAGAGCTGCATTAAGATGGGGAGGTTCATTTCATTGGGAATAACAGCACTATCCTTCATTCTTTCTGGTGTAGACCAGAGCTGTAAAGGGAGATACAGAATGCTCCTGATGAGCTCAGCCTGTAGCAAGCTCGACCATTGATGTCAAAATAAGAGCTCTCATTTACTCTCATTAAAATCTGGGCCCAGTTTTCAGGGCTCCATAACCAGCTCAGCCCTGACCACTTTTGCAATTGGGGTTTTGAGTAGCCAACCTTGAGCTGAAGGGCCTGGCAGCATCCTGCTCAGGTACTGGACAGGGACACTTTCTTCTTTCAGTTCAGGTGGGTCCTTTTCTTGTTTTGGAGCCACACATCCCAAGTCCTGTTTCTTGATGTCCTCTGGTGTCCTATCTCCTGTGGCTGTAAAGAGCAGTGTCACAGCTCTGTCACAGTTTTGTCACTCTTGCTGTTACAAGAAGAGTCTATTTAGGTGTGGTTTGTACTCATGTGTGAACTCCTGCCTGGACACAGCAGCCCATGCTCAATTCCCTGAGGAAGTGAAGGGTGATGCAATCACCCATTGCTGAGGAAGGGAAATTCCAAGCAGAATGAGATAGGCAAGGCAGAGGGGGCAGGATGAGATGATAGGATCCTTGACACCTGATAAAGTTAGAGAAAATCGGCCCTAGAATTATGCTGTAAGAATAATTTCCCTATTTAAAATCATTTCAGTTTGTGTGGGTAACTAACAATCACTAACTTATTAACCTCCCCACCCCTCTCCTGAGAGAGCTGGGTATTGTTAACCTGGATTTATGGACAGCCAGGGAGGGAAGCAGAGAAGGGAGGCAAGTCCTTATGCACTGAGCCTCGTTTCCTCCTGCCCACACTCCCATTTATTTCTCCATGCTTGTCCCAACCCTTAAAAACACCAATCAACTCGTGTTAAACTTTGTAGTAAGAATCTAAAATGGACATAGGTCCAACATGTGTCTCCTTACTGCTGGAGATGGGACAGATCTGCTGAAGGACAATATTTATCTGTTGTCAAAACCTGCCACTGCACCAGAGACACAACAAATGGCCAAAGGATGATGGCAGGAATGGAAACTAAAATGTTACCTCCTTTCTTTTTTATCAAACTTATCTCAGGGCTAGACTCTAATTTGATAGCCAGGGCTAGAACAAAGGGTAAATTGATCCTAAATTTGAATAAAGAAAATTTGAATGGTGCCTGAAGGAAGAAGATAATTACCTTGGCCCTGCCATTGTTTGGATGGCTGTGGGAGAGCAGGAGCAGAGGGAGGACAGCAGGGATGGGCAGGGATGTGTTGGGTGGTGTTAACATCAGGAAGAGATGGTAACACCCGAGGGAGAGAAGATGCAGGGAACACAGGAAACTGGAGATGGAGGCAGCAAAGTTGTGAGCTTGTAGAACACTGACAACCCAGTCAGTGCAAGCTCTTGTCCTAGTTATTAGTGGCCTGAAGTTGGCCATTTTTTTCCCAAATGTAACCAACTCCACACAGCATCTTATAGCTCAAATCTCGCAGCAACCCAGCAGGAAACAAAGGGAGGATCAGTGTGGATTTGGTGCAGAGGAAGGACCCACAGTGAAGGATCAGCTTGCCCTTGCACTGACATCCCTGTGTGGAAGCCCCTGGATGCTCTTTAGCTCACTTATCCTGCTCCCTAAGCTGCCTACTGAATTATTGATTCACCTTGGTGTGTTCCTACAAGCCCAAGGGATGGATTGACTCACCAGTGAAAGCAGAGGTAACTGGACCCCATGTGATTATTGGCAGGTCATCTTCCACACAGCGGTGCTGGTGATAGGTGTGAGCCTTTTTGCTCTTCACCAAAAAGGAACGTGGCATCTTCCATTCACTTTCTGGGATGAAACACAGAAAAACACCAGGTAAATCTCTGTGGCTTGAGGAGTAACTTCCCACTTGTTTCAGATTAAGTGCACTCTGTAAAAATTACACTTCACAATCTACCCCAGGCTGAGGCAGAGGATTACAGAAAAAGAAACAGGGACAGGTTTAACCTGAGAGCTGTGTTACAGACCAAAACTGTCTGTGGCAGACACGTTGGAAGCCAGGATCTGTCTCTTGTAGTCCTGCTCTGACTACAGGACAGGCTGCATCTCTGATCTTCTCCTCCCTGACAGGATACAGAGGGAACCACGGGTTAGAGATCCCCACTGAAGAAAGTCTGAGTGTTTGTGCTGCACCTGGAAGGGCCCAGTCCCAAGCCATGGCCTGGGCTCTACTGTGAAGTTATTATATAAACAGTAATAATAGAAACTACATCAATAATAGGAGAGAGTCAGGGAAATCCCTGCAGAATGATGTGTGAAAGGTTTCCCTCTTCCTTGAGTAGTTGGAGTTCTGTCTGACAAACAACAGAGCTGGAGGGCTGAGTGAAAAGTCACCTTTTGGACCCAACTCAAATATTACAGACCGTTGAAATGGCGGGTTAGGGACAAACATAAAATGCTGAAATTTAATGATACCAAATTGTCTTGCAATGCATGTGTTATCTTTGCTATCCAGAACCCAGCCCGCCCTGTGCCCGCTCCCTGGGGCTGGTAACTGCTCTGGTGGAGGCACGGTGGCAACAGGGACAATGTTGTGTGCAGTAATATCAGCTGGTGCCTCATTTGCATGCGTATTTGCATTTTTCCCTGTAATTGTTTGGGATAGAGGCACTAAAAACAAATCTTGCTATATTTCATTTGAAAAGTCAGCATTTAAGGCCTGGCTCTGTTGACTGGAAACTGTTGTTAAGTTTTGTTCCTTCCCGAGAACATTTCAGTGGAACCTACTTATTTACTAAAGAAAACACCCCCCAAAATCCATAAAGTTTGCTCCTGTTAAGCAGGAATGATATGAAATGTCCAAGGACAGAACAGTCCTGGAATCTCAAACAAGCAGGGATGGAAAAGTCTGTTCCCTAGAGTTCAGAAGTGCCTACACTACCCCTTCATGATAAATATAATTACAGAGCACAGTGGTGTTGTTTAAAGGCCTGAGGGCCACATTTACAGTGGTGCCTAAAGCCGTGGGACTCCCACAGCCAGGTCTGCTGGGGACAGGGAATTACCAGGGTGCCCCCAGCCCAGTTGCCTTTGGATATGCTGCTGTCCTTTTAAATCTGGTCCAGGATTCCCACTGTTCCATCTATGATTTCAGGGCTAACTCTTGTCGGCTCTATTTTCTCTCCTGAAATGACTCACCTGTTTTCCTTCATCTTTTTCCAAGAAATTTACACGTAGCTTGAGATGAATAATAGAAAACTGAGGCCAAGAGCAGACTTTTGATTTAATTTTAGAAAAAGGACAGAACAGCACTGAGGATGAACCATAAGCAGGCCCTTGAGGGAAGGGGCACTGAAGTACACGGCTGCTTTTTGCTCTCCTGGAACTCTCTAATGAGGTTCATTCAAAGAGCTGTGAAGAGTCTCTGCCCAGTGAAAAGCTGCAGGCACAGAAATAGCTGCAGCTCAGTGCAAACACAGGGGTGTTCTGCAATGGGTTATAAACTCCAGCAGCTCTGCTCAGCCCCTGTCCCTCCCATTCCAGCAGCTCTGCTGAGCTCCTGGTCAGTCCCAGCTGAGCTACCTGTGCACTGACCCAACTCTGCATTATAGACCTGTCCCAAGTTAAAGTGCTGCCTCAAACCCTTTAGACCTGGAATTTCCACTCCTGTCACAGGGATTTTCCCATGCAGTGGGGCAGCACTGTGTCCACAATGGGGGGGATTCACGCCAAGAAACTTCAGACATCGGATTTCTCTGCCTGAATTAACCAGTTCGTTTCCCTGGATGGAGGAAGATGCTCTGGCAGTGGGTAAATGCGGGATGAGAGCCTGCACCCAGCTGTGCCTGCTGGAACAGCCACTCTCCCTGCCCTCAGGCTAGAGAATCCTGGAGAATCCTGTGGCAGCTCAGCCACGGAAATCAGAGGACTGCAGATGGGTGACTTAAGCAACCCAGCAAAGTTTTATGGCAGTGCCCGTGTTCCAAGTACAGCCAGCACTAAGTACAACCCCTCTTTTCTAGTGGTGGTTGAAAGCAGGTGTCCATGAATAAAAAGAATCTTTCTGGATGTGTTTGCCCCAGCTTGTGTAAAAGTCGAATTTGGTCCAGTATCCTGATAAGGGCCACGACTGAGCACAACCATCTCCTGGGCTGAACGTTGCAGAAGGAAGTCACCTTCCCCCACCCTATTTTACAGAAAAAAAAAAAGGAACTGGGAGCCCAAAGCAGAGTTAATTAACAACTGCACTGGACTGGCTTTGTGATTCACATAACCAGGCTAGAGGAAAGCTACAGGCAGAGACTGTGGGAGGAAAAATGATTGTTTTTCCTCGAAACTCCAGATTATCTATAGCAAGCGAGCAGCTGCTCCTAATGGCTCACTGTATTTCCCAGGAAAAGCAGTGCTGTGGACAATGGACCCTGCTCCCTGCTATGTTTTAGACTTATTGAAGCTTCTGACAGAATTTAGCTTCAAACTTTTTTTCTGAAAATTAGACTTTCTTTTTTTGGAGGCTGCTCCTTTCAGCCCCTGTGGCAGCAGTTTCTACCTGGACTGGTAAGTGCACAGGGGAATTTATTGCTTGGGCAGGACTGCCCATCCAAAATGGAAATGTTCTGGCATTTTTATTAATTCAATATAGGACATAAAACCAGTAGGTGTCTAGAATTGACATTCTTATTAGCCTGCCATTCTTACAGCTGGATAATAATGTTAAAATGTGCCCTGAGGAAAAGACAGCGGGAGCCAAGGGGAAAAAAGCAGCTTCACTATTTTGGGTACCTCATCTGAAGCACCTTAGAAGGGTTTCTTTCACCAGTTATAAATTCCCCAGTCAGATCTGAGAGCAGATCCAACATTTGCATGTTCAGACTCGAAGCTCCTTCATCCTCAGTGATGCTTTTGGATGATTTTGCAGAGTGTCCCAGGTAAAACTCTTAACAGGACTCTGAAACATTGCAAATGAGCTTGGATTTTAGTCTAGGGCTGGCTTCTGACTCCAGGATCCTCATTTTACTGGCTCCTATGTTCCTCATGAAGCCCTAACTCTCACTCACTGCACACCAGCTCTCAGTACCCAACCCCACAGGACTGGTCCTTTGATGTAATTTAGAGGAAATTCCTACTCCCAGTGAACCAGGTTATGAAGTCTTTGCTGGGGACAGAGCTTGCAGGATTGTGCCACACTGAACTCAATTTCCAGTGAAAATTCCAAACTAAAACGCTTCATTCTAAAGCTTACTTGCATTTTTCTCTATATTCAAGTAATTCTGTTTTCAGATTTCCAAGGTTAATTGTAGAGACTAAACACTTTTTTCTTGCTACACTCAGAGAAACTTTTTTTTTAACTGGCATTGCAAAGCTATCACTCGTAGTACACTATACCATATCTTCAGATAAGTTGATAAGCATACAAAGTTTTAGGCTAAAAAGGGCTTTTTCCTTTCCAATGCTTCATTTATATTATTTATATTTAAATATCACCCTTTTCCTGGGGTTTTTTTTCCTTCTTTTTCTTTTTTTTTCTGGAGAAAGTGAAACTTTCAAAAATACAGAATAGTTTCTCCTTCAAAAGACTACATTATTGAGGACAAAAAGCACAAAGTAGAACACAATGTGTCTGTGGTTTAAGAGCTCAAATAAAATAACAGGTTTTAGCGACCCCTGACTCTTTAAAGTCAAATTTGAAAGTATTTCAGCTCTTTAGAACAAAATTAATAATTTCTTCACTAGTCTGCCCTTGCAAAATGGAATGTACTTGGGGCAAGTAATTTAAACATGACTTTTTTTATTGGCAAAATGAACAGGACATTTTTAATTCTTGTGTTAAGATTGGATAAATGGACATTGTGGCGGGGGCAGCAAATTATGGTGGAAATTTTGTCCAAGAAGTTGAACAGAAATGCTGGTATAGCTGCAACACCCAGAAAAAAATATTTAGACTGTAATTGCAGCACTTTCTGTTCTCTAGAAAGCTGCCATAGTTCCCTGTGATGTTGGGAATGCCACTGGCTTTAGGAAGCTTTGCCTTAGGCTTCCATGGATGGAATTATCCAGTGCAATCTCCCAAATTCCAGATCTCCTTAATGTACACGTGCAATTTTGATGTGAACTTGCAAATCATTAATGCATTGCATCAATCTTGTGATATGAGAAGCGCCTATAAATAGCTAATTCCATATGCTAAAAAAAATTGTTAGATTAATCAGCCTACATTTTAAAAGGGTGGAAAAATAATAAAAGATGGATTCAAAGCAAAAATCCTGAATGGAGAATTGTCACCTTAAAAAACTGGCACAGGTGATGGCAACAGAGGTGTGCTGCTTTCTGAATGTAAAGATCTGGCCCTCTAAAAGAGCAATTAAAAGGAAAAACACAGTTTGTCCTCTCCTCAATGGGAAAGTAAAAAATTCCACAGCTCCTGCTGATGGAGCTGGCTGGGACACAGCTACTGAGACCATTGTCACATCTCGTATATTTTGTGCTATTACCATTTTCACATGTGAAAGTGAAGTACATGGCACATTATAGCAAAAGGTTCAATTCAAACGAGTCAGGTGAACTATTACCATAAAGGAATCCTCAGGACAAGTGTCTGAGGCAGTGGAATATGTCAGATATTTGCACAAGCGAAGAAGAAGGAGGAGGAAAAAAGCCTAGAAAAACATATCAGAAAAATGAGAAAACCAATGCAATTAAAAGTGTTTAAAAGAATAAATCAATCACCTGTTTGAGGGACTTTGCTTTACTGGATTTGCCTTGAAATCTCCCCAGACAAGCGAGACGTCGTCTTCTCTCAGGACTCCTCTTCCACTTTTTCACTTGGTTGCAGTCAGCTGAAATAGATACTTCTCCTTTTTTTCTCTCTGTTTTTTTCTTCCCCCTGTTCCCCTCCCTGATTTTTCAATCAGATTATTTGTGTCAAAATCTGGCGGTGAAGAAACAGCCAATAAGAGGCAGAGCCCAGAAAGTATTTGCTTATCAAAACTTCCCAGGACTTTGACAACTTGAAGAGAATTCACGATGCCCAGCTCGAAGCCCTGGGGGCAGCACCCTTCACTTTTGGGGGCAGCTTTGCCTTCTGCAGGAATACTCCTCTGTCATATTGACAAAAAGCATGACACAGGAAATAATGTACTGAGCAGACATTTGTTATTTTATCTTTTCCTTAAAAAAAAAAGAAAAATTAAAAAAAGCCCTTAAGAAACCTGTATTTTTACACACATTCATCCCCACATCATATCTCTCACAAACAGACACACCATCTGTCTCACACACACACACACACTCACATATTTGGGGCTCATAAACAAAACCATCGAGCACATATGCACAGAATTATTTTATTCCAGAATGGATCTTTTATCTCTCCAATTTCCAAGGAAAAACAAATAAATACTTGCACGGTATAACTGAAGAAGATGCGTGTTAATCACCCTTCATTTTCCCAGGCATATGTGTGTGCAATCCACACATATTTTAGGCATTGCTCTATCTATATACAGCTGTATACAGGCTATAAATATAGATTTAAGAAAGCTCATTAAGCAAGCTCATTAACAACAGCTTTGCAAATGGCTCTTCAAGAGCAATAATAAGAATTTGCACTTCTATCGCTTGCTTTCAAAGAAGGTTTGAGAAGGGGGTTGCAAATGTGAAATAATTGAGTGTCAAAGTAATGGCCCAGTGGAAGGAAAGAGGATGGAGCAGGGGCAGAGTGACTGTCCCCAGGTTGTTCTCTAGCACAGGTGGGAACAGGAGCTAGAGAACAGTTTTTTTCTTTTAGAATCCTTGGGCATCCCTCTTATTTGAAGACAAACAAGGAGAGCTGAAATCCCCAAATACTTGGGAGACAGAGAAGGGGAATAATTCCTCGGTTCCACCTCTTCTCTAGTTACCCCAACCCTCCTGGCTGTGCAGGTGCACAGTGGTATGAGCTGTGTGTGCTCTCCCATGTTCACAGCTCTCTCTGTGCATGGTGGGACTGAGAGTGCAGAGATGCCTCCCAAGGAATCCACAGGTAGATATTTATCCAGAGGTAAATAAGTGTATGGCAGCTGTTGGGTGCTGAGTACCAGAAAGCCACCAGCAGGGAAATTCCTCTGGAGATGGAGTTTTCCTGCTCCCTGTGAGCTTCCAAACGCATTTCGCTTTTTCCTGCAGCTGCATGGCTCTGCTGGGTCCCTTTTCCTGCTGTAGCTCAGGGTGGGGAACACCAGGAAGGAACAACTTTTGTTCTGTTCTCCCAGCAGGAGGCTGGGGCTTCCCTGACAGAGCAGATGTGGTCCAGGGCCACTCGGGATTCTGCACCTGGCCATGGCAGGGCCTGCTGTCCCCAACTCTGTGCCAGGGCAGACAGCAGTGCCAGCTGTGGCATTGCCCCATGGCACCGGCCGGGCTGTGCAATGGCACTGATGCAACTCAGAGATAGGAGCGTGGATTTCACCCGCATTGAGAAAGATTCAGATTTTGATCTTAACCCATCTGTCATTTACTGAGCATAATTAATTCTTGTTTATGGAAGCGAACAATCCCTTTTCCCGCTCCCTCCTCCCCTCCGTATTTATCTAGCTGGGTTTTGCATGAAAGAAACGTTCCCAAGGCATTGTGCTTGGAAGCTGATTTGCATCCTCTTAAACACAGGCATTTGAGGGATTACATTTCCCGCTACAAAAACAAGCATTGTAACAGAAACCCAAAATGTACATTGCAGCTTCAGGGTTTCGTATGAAGACAGTTACAGGAATTAAACAAAACAGGAAAATGACAAGCTGCTGAAAAGGACTGAGATGTTATTTTATGAAACATTGGAGCTGGCTTCTGCCAGCACCCCTGAGCACAAACTTCCCGTTGATATAAAGTGCAAATGGCTGCAGAAAGTGGCTCTTAAACTCCAGACAGTCAAAGTAAGTCAACCACATACACACACACAAAAAAAAGAAAAAAAAACAGCTAGAAAAGTAGTTGTGTCAAAATCTGTAAGGTACCTTGCAGGCCACTCTAAGATTCAATGTTCAGTAAATCCCCCCCAGCCAGCTGATTTGAGAGGTGCTGCCAAGAGGACTGGGCACAGCCCTGAGCAGGAGGAGGATGCCTCCATCTCCAGTGTCAGTAACAGCTGGACCAGCTCTTCTGCCTCCCCAGGTAGCCATGAGCTCACAAAGCCCAGATGGAAGTGCAGACAGAGTGACCCCTGAGCTAACAGCACAAAACTCTCATTCAGGCCCAACGTCACCACACTGCAAAGCCTGAAGGGACATGGGGACGCTGCTGTGGTTTCTCCAGCTCTCACCCACTCCTCCTCCCTTCATTTTATTTCAGAGATTCCTGTGGAGCAAAAAGCTGCAGGATGGGAGTGCAGTCAGCTTGGCTTGTGTTCTGCTCTTCCCTGGATTTCTGCCTGTGGATCTGTTCATCTCTCCACTGAAAGCACCATCAAAAGGTGGCTTGCACAAGCTGAATTATAAACCCAGAGAGCTGGAGGTGCATTTGGAGCTGGAAGAACCTTTGAGCTGACCCCGTGTGGCCATTCTTATTTTATGTCCTTCCTGTTGATATCACTTTCCCCGTTCTCTCTTATTCAGGCTCAGCAGAGAAGGGAGAGCCACAGGGAGCTTATCTGGGCTCCCAGAGGCTTGTCCTGGCCCTGACCCACACAGGCCACAGGAGCTGTAGAGAGCCCTGCCTGCACACAAGGACAGTTTAATTTTGTGTGCTGCTCTGAGTGCTTACTATGTGTCACATGCTCCACTGCATCCTAAATAAATAGATTTTTAAATGTACATCTCAGTAATAATAAACAGGTTAATTACAACATAACACATTCCTTTTAGTGCAGTTGTTTCTCCTTTTAAATCCAGCAGCAAACCCCTGCTATAGCATCCATGTTTTCTTTGTCAATTTGACTGTTACAGCAATTAAGTCCCAGTAAAATAACACAACTAATTGCTTCCAGCTCTTCTCTGAAGCTCATCTTAATTTCCACTCTTTTCTGCGGCAGATTAAACAAATGTGTCTTCTGCACATCAAGACGGGAAAAAAAAAAAAAAAAATTACCATCACTCTGTCCAGATCATAATAAATATTAATTGCCAGGCACAAGGCGGGACTAGATTAAAAATATGCTGGCTCCAAGCAACTCTTATCTCATCATGAGGCAGGATGGCCCATTGCAGGTGCAGCGGGAAGGAACTATCTCAGTCCTGCAGGGATCAGAGCTGGGAAACACCAAAACGGCTGCAGAAGTTAAAAAAATAAAATCAACCGATCCCTCTCAGATGGGGCTCTCATCTGCTTTTCTTCCCTTGCACCTCATTTCCACCTCGCAGATTTAATGCCTGTGATGCTTGCTGGGATCTGGGGACAATTCGTGCAGATTCCAGAGCCAGATCAATCACCCTCGGTGTGTCCCTTGGGAAGCTGCTCCTTCTTGGAGAAGGAAAAACACGGAGAGCCCACCAGCCCGGGCACTGAAATGTTGTTTTAAACCTGTTGCTCGTGGCACACAAAAACCGAAGAGCTGGAGATCCTCCCCCGTGGTAATCTCCTCTCTTCCCTCCTATCCTGCATTTTCCACAGGGAAAGATTAACCTCTGTCTGCAAGGGTGGGATGTTTGTGTCGTGTGGCTGCTGCATTCTAGGGGCGAGTAAAAAAAGCAAACAAAAACGATGACAGAATCCCTGCGCACGGTTTGGACGAATAAATCCTCAGGGATCCGAAAAACAGGAGAAGCAAACGAGCTTTGCACGCTCGTCAATTAAAATCGATGAGACTTGGGGCGCGTGCCCGGGGGTTCAGTCCGGGAGCCACCAGAGCCGCGTCCCCTCAGCACCGCTCCGCACACAAACACTTGCAAGACGCTTTTTTTTTTATATATATTTTTTTATTTTTTTGCCTTTTTAAAGATTTTTTTTGCAACTTTTCAGAGCACTCTCGAGGTAACCCGGAGGCGCCGACCCCCGCCCGCCGCAGCCCCTCAGGGCCGGGCCTTGTTTACCGCCCGCGCTCGGCCCCGCCCACCGCATCACGCGACCTGCGCCCGCCGCAGCGCTGACCCCGCCGAGATCCCTCCGCCGCGGGATTCCGCGGGGGCGCGGCGGCAGCGGGGCCCCCCTCCCTCCGCTCATCCCCCGCCGTGGGAACGTCCCGTGAGGCGGGAGAGGCGAGCGGGGCGGGGAGGGACCGGGAGAGAAACGGGGAAGCCAGCGGAGAGCCGGGCGGTGAGGCGGGACTCGGTTGTGCGGCGGAGGGATCCGAGGGGCGAAGCGCTGTGATGGGAGGGGGAGGCATGGCCAAGATGGCGGCGCCCTGTGGGCCGGAGGAGCCCGGAGTGGTAAACAGCTGAGGGGAGGAGAGGGACAGGTGAGTGTGCCGGGCCGCCCCCCGCCGCCACCGCCAAGGCGACACCGGGGACGGCCGCGGGGACGGCGAGGAGGAGGCAGAGCAGAGAGATGAGCGGGGAAGCAGGGAGAAAGGGCTGGGGGAGGAGGCGGCAGGAGAAAGGGAAGGGGTCGGGGGGATGGGGAAGGCAGGGGGGGGTGGTGTTCCCCCTCCATTCCTTTTCCTGCCCCCTTCTTTCCCCTTTCCTTCCTTCCAGACAAACTTGCTCCGGGGCTCTGACCGGGGGGCTCGGGTCGCTCCCTTCCCCCCCTCTTTTGTAGGGTCCCTCCACCAGCCAAAGCAACCTTTTAATTCTGCGCTTTTTATCGAAAAAGCTTCAGCACCCCCATTGCGAAGGCTGAGCAGCGATTTCCAGGTTTCCCCTGCCTTAATTACTTGCTGAGGAGGTTCCCTTGTCCGGGGCTGGGCATTAAATAAAGCAGTTGTTAAAAGTCTGTCCCCTCGGTGAGGAAGGCTTTTCTCATTTCCTTGCCTCTGGGAAGGTAATGTGAAGTCAGGATGTTGTTTACTTCTACAATAAAACATTTTGCTTCCTGTTATCACAAAGAACTTGGAAGGCTGCAGTTCTGAAGTTTTCACCCTTTGTTTGCTATGGATGCAGCCTCTGTCATTGTTTTATCAGTTTAGGCAGAGCTTCCCTCCTTGCTGGTTGGGGTTGGGGTTTTTTTTTTTTTTTTAATGAATCTTTTACAAGGCAATGAGTGAAAGGAAGAACATGCCTTAAAGGAATGTATGATTCAAACCCCTTGGAAATGACCCAGAAAGCAGGTTTTGAATGAAAAGCAGGTTTTGTGTGCAGAACTCTCTCCAGAACTGCTGTTTCCAGAGAACTTTCCAGTGGGTGCTAATACGGGTTTTCATTCCTTGTGTGGTCTGATCCTGCAGTTTCCTGACATTAACTTCTGGGGAGAGTTGTTGGAAATCCTTCAGAATCCAAGCACTGCTGAAGTGATCCCATTAGGTGAAAGAAATTCCTCTTCAATTTACATGTGTGAACAACTAGAAAGTAAATCTTTGAAAACTCTGGGAGTTTTAATAATCAGTGCAAACCCTGGGAATCCATGTGTCTGCTGTTGTCTTTGCTGAGCAGCAATCAGGTACTCTGCTTACCAGTAACAGCTATACCACACTGAAGTTTAAAATAGAATCAGGGGCTTAAAATCTTTTACTCAGTGAAAACCCTTTTTGCTTTGTTTTAGTTTGTTCATTTGTTCTGGTTTTTTAGCATCCCAGTTCACCCAAGGCTACAGTTGTGGGGAATTGAATGGACTTACACCGATGAAAATACAGTCAGAATATCTAATGTGTCATGAGATAAGCTTTAATTAAAATGATTTTATCTCTGGCTGTGTTTAATCCTGACACCTTAACTCTTTGTTGCCTTTATGGTGACTAAAAAAGTCACATTATTAATGGATTCCCATGTCAGATACACTGGCCAACTGCAGATGTTTTGGTGTTTGGACAAATATTTGTCTTCAGTAACTATTTGTAGTTTAAAATGAATGCTGGCTCTATTTGCAGCTGGACTGCTGGGATGTTGACTTGTCCTGATTGCTGAAATTCTTCCAACTGCCAGGCACCTTCTGGTCAGCCCTGACAGGGGCTGGGGATGTGATTCAGCCTCTGTACAAACAGAATGGGCTGGAACACATGCATGGGGCACACACACAAA
Organism: Certhia americana; assembly: GCA_018697195.1. Lineage (NCBI taxonomy): Eukaryota > Metazoa > Chordata > Aves > Passeriformes > Certhiidae > Certhia > Certhia americana. The sequence goes on from CM031872.1 coordinate 3,850,993, forward strand.
TATATATATTTGGAAAAGATACCTTTTCATTTACTGGGGAGAAATCCTTCTCTGTGAGGATGGGCAGGCCCTGGCACAGGGTGCCCAGAGAAGCTGTGGCTGCTCCTGGATCCCTGGAAGTGTCCAAGGCCAGGCTGGACAGAGCTTGGAGCACCCTGGGCCAGTGCAAAGTGTCCCCATCCATGGCAGGGATTGGAACTTGGTGGTCTTTAAGGTCCTTTCCAACCCAAACCATTCTGGGATTCTTCAATAATAAGCAAATAAAATAACAAAGCATTTTGCAGTGGTAGGAGCAGGGGAGGGCTCCAGATTTTGTGGCAAGTTGCAGACAGGTGTGTATTTAAAAAAGAATGTTACAGCTTAGTGTCTGGTATTATATGTTCATGGAGTTTAATAAACATAATGAGGACAAGTAATGATGTTTCCTTTCTTAGCATAAGCATTTCTTTGAGCAGCACATTAAGATCCAGAGTAAAGTTCTTGCAGTAGTGAATTGCTGTCACTTTCCTGGGCATTATTCATGTTTTGTTTTTACTTTACAGTTACACTTCATTTGCTATTGTTCTGGGTAATGCTGGGTTTAATTCTTGGAGCAGTTAAAATGCCTTGATGAGTGCATTAGATAGGTTGCAGTGGTTTCAAGGTTTACTGAATTGCTGCCTAACTCTGTGAATATTTTAAAAGGTTCCTCTTGGGGGTAAAAAAAAATGCTGCAGAAATTTAGGAGTCTCACTCCTGGTGTTAGTGCCAAGTTTAGAGCTCTCTGATCACCTGTTCGTAGTTAAAAAGATTGCATAGCTGGACTGACTTTCCATGTGTAGTGTTAATTAAATTGTTCTAGAAAGCCAGGGCTTGTTTTATTTATTTATTTGCTATTAATATGTGCAGTTGTGTGTCAGGAATTGCAATAATTCCCTGATTCCCTTTAGTAGCTGGCTGGTTAGCCTGGCTTCTGCCAGAGGGTGAAGTGACAGCCCTTCCATGTTTGGGCTTTTTATGACATGGATTGTTTTTAAACAATTTTCCCTCTGACAGCAATGTGATGAGCAGCAATTAGCAATAGTGTATTAGCGCAGCACAGAGTCCAAAGAATGTTAAATATTGCTGAATATGATTTTCTCTCTTTGCTTGGGCTTGCTGGGGTTTTTTTGTGATTTTCCTGTTCCCACGTCAGTTAAGCACCTGGAACAAAGTAGAGGAGAATGTGTATAGCATCAGGTTATAACTATAAATAATGATCTAGTTTAGTGAAGGAATCTTGTATCAGATTTTAATATAACCAAGAAAATATTTACTATTAAAAGAAGCCAGACACCTTCATTCTTTAAAGATGAATAAATAAATTAACTGGATTGTATTGCCAGTTGTCGTGATCAGTTTGAAATGAGGTTTAGAGTGTTTAGAGTTATTATTTCTGGGTGGTGAAAAAGGGAATTAGCAGCTGCTTGCTTTCCTATGCCACCAGTGGTTTTTCTCCCTGCTGGAACTTTTCATTCATTGCTTGTGTCACTTGTATAATGGCAATGCTCAGTTTAACTGAGGGAAATGTAAGATTGGGCATGATTAGGAAGAATAAAACAGGCTTCAGTTTTTGTGTGGTGAATGGGAGGGGGTGAGGTTTAATCCTTTCATGACCAACATTTCAAAGATGCGAGTGGAAAGGGCTGCTGTGTTGTCAGTCTGAATTTTAATTTGAACACAATTGCTGTAAAATCCTTCTTTCCTCGTTCATGGCTTTTGCCAAAGCAGCACCTGGGGATGTGACCTGACCTTACCTGCAATGGAAATCAGATGGAAAATTGTAAATCTGGAGGTTCTGGTCCTGTGGTGTTGAAATCCCCTTTTTTCATGGGGCAGAGGGGGCAATAACCATTTACTGGGGCACCCTAAATTTAACTGCTGAGAGAGAAGGTGCTGCTGTTGGTCCCCCTCCCCCAGAGGAGGTGCTCCTGGTGTCTGAATTTGGGTGTTGTTGCAGCAAAGGCTGAAGGTGTGTTTGTGGTGTGTCCCCCTCCTCCCCACCCCTGTGAGCAGCATAACTGGCACTACCAGCTGCTTTTTCATTTGGCTGGGGATAAAAATACACTGAACAGAAGAACATTTCCTCTTGACAGAAATACTTGGAGAAGTCATAATCTTTGGGAATACTCTGCTGTCTCTTTGTCTGGTTAGCCTTTTCCAATTAATATTTCTATTTCTGCAGTCTCTCCCTTTGTCTTGGGTTTTTAGCTTAAACTGTTTTGTGTTGTTAAATTAGCTACTGAAAAAAATAAATTTAGACTTGGTTCTTGGCTTGTTGGCTTCTCCTTTTCCTTCTGTAAGGTGGCTCAAAAGCTGTATTCAAGACTTTTTACAAAGTATATCTTCAAAGAAAGCTCTTGACTATAAGTACTGTTGGTGTGATATTTTCCAGTGAGATTAAAATGTTGCATTTTAAAAGGTATCTAAACAGACTTTTTTTCTACTCTTTACTTACCAAGTACTTTGTATAAAACTAGTTTTAAAAGTCAGTAGCTCAAATCCCATGGAAAACGTACTTGTTTCAATCCTATTAGTTGTACGAATGGCTGCAGGATTGTGGAGGTTCTGAGGAGGGAATGATGGCATGCTCTGGGGCTGGAAGCATTAGGGAGAGGCTCATCTTGTAACTGTATTTGAGCAGAAAGCCGTGCTGGTGATGTGATACTGTAAAGGTGTCAGGGATGTCCTGTTCACTGCACAAGTATCAATATCAGATACAAAATACCCTGACTGTGCTGGCTGATCCCACTGTTTCCCAAGGTGATGGGAGCCCCTTAACCTGGCCTGTGCTTATCTACAAGATTTGAAAATCGCATCACAGACTCCTGGTGGGACTGTGATAAATCACACCGACACCACGGAGCTGAACTTCATCTGCCAGAACAGGGAGTTTTCTGACTAAAAGCCTGTTGCCTTTGCCTAAAAAAGTGTGACATGATTTAAGACTATTGCTGGAATTTCCTGGCTTGTTCATTTGTGTCGGGCACAGAGTTGGAGCATCTCAGTCTTAGAGTTTAAAATGACAAATTACTTTACCTTGAGAAAGCTGTAATTTGCTTTTTTAAAGTTGTGGCCCTTTGTGTACTGTGGGGTGACAACATTGAGTGGTTTGGTGTAACTTCAGATAAACTTCCACCTCACGAGGTACCTGTGTGTAACATTGCCCCGTTTTTAGATGTGCTTTGACATACTTTTATTAGTATTTTGAATACTTTTGGAGCGGAGACTGCTCCACTTTAAAGTACTCCAGTGCACGATTGACAAGTTGAAATAAACGATGCTGTATTTATTGGCACAAGGTCACTCCAGCCATCTGTTTTAGTCAGTGAGCTTGGGACGAGATCTCTTACCTGTGTGTGTGTTGTTATCAGCAGATGAGCTCACCTTATCAGCCTCCTCCTTATCTGATGACAGGGTTTGTGCCAGCACAATGGCACAAAGTTTGAAATCCTCTTAACCTACTCAACGTTTATACCAGGGTTTTCCCAATCTGTCTACAGAGGTATTGTTGAGCCTGACTTCCAGAACCCATCCATAGTCCCTGCAAAAGTGTGTTTATGATTTCACCAGGCTGCAGATTTTCCTCTGGCAATATCAGAATCAGTGAAACTGCTGTTGAGATTTTTACTGGTGTGGCAAAGATCTGGTCCAATATAATGGTACTGCTCAAGGAAAATAAGAAAAACCCACTCTTTTCACTGGTATGGGATGGGAATTAAAGAGGAGAGTTTACAAGGTTTTTTATGGGGAAAAAAAGGCAGAGACTCGTGTTTCTGCTGCTTTAATTCTCGAAACAGGTTTTGCTTGCAGTTGCTCTGGGGGTGTGGCCGTGCATCTCTTTTGTTAACAAGACTTTAAACAACTAATTCATGTTGCTTAGGAAGCTGGTGAATCTGTTGCTTAACCAGAGCTGAGACTGTGTCCTGACAGAAACTGAGGGACTGTAAGGCCTGCTTGAAAGATGTGTTCTCAGAAATGAAGGAATAGATTCCTTGGAGTGAGCTTCTTCCCCATACAATGCTGCCAATGCAGTCATTGAGACAATTCAGTATTATAATGATTACTAGAAATGGGAAAAGCAGTTGATTACTCAAAATGAAAATCAGAGTGAGTGGAAGGCTGACTTCTTAGGTTGCATGGATGTGTGGCTTTAAACCTTTTGGAAGGATGGTGTCACTCTCTGAGCATTGTTTGTCTTCTAAACAGCAAGCGCTTTGAGGAAGGAGTTGGAGCTTGGGAGTCTGAACAATGTAGGGGAAAAAAAAAACAACCAAAAAACCCAAACCAAAACCCTAAACCACAACAAATGCCAGCTCTGATTTTATGAAAAGCATAGATCCATGCTGCTTTAAGAAGTAAAAAACAACTTCTCTCACCCCAAGTCTCTATTCTATTATTATCCAAGTCTTGCTCACACTACCAGGCAGTTTTAAGTCTGCAGGTTTAGAATTTGCCAGCATTAGACTAGAAAGGAAACAGCATTTAAATCTAAACACTTCAGTGATCAGACTCTGCTGCCTGCTTGTACATGACCTGAAGTTTCATTTGGACTTTTCAGTTATGATCATTGAAAACCGAGGCTGAGGGGTTTTATGTTCTGCAGTGGTGATTACTGCAATGCTCCAGCCAGTTTGTTGCTACTGAAATACCAGTTGGGAGTGTGGTGCCATATTATCACCTTTGAATTTGCAATCAGTGCCAGGTTAAGTAAGCTGATGTCTGGTGGCACTAAGAAAAGTGACCTTGGGCAGTTCTGCAACTGCAGAGTGATATGTTGCAAATGACAAAGTTTACTGGTGGACACGTTAACTCCTGCTGTCCAGTGACTTTGTTGAACATAAATATTCAAGAAAGTAATATGTATATAGGTAATTACAGCATTATCATTTAAAACAATCGTCTGTGGTCCTTGGCTAATGCCTAAAAATGTTTTGAATAGAATTTAAAGGCTTAAATTAATTATTGTATGTTCAGAATAGAGAAGAATCTTTTCTATGTAAGATTCTACCTGCCATAAATAAAACTTTAGCAGCTTTTGAAGGGTCACAGTACAAAACCATGGTCTTGTGAAAACCATCTGGTTTGAGGTAATTGCACAGCTTAACCTGTGGACAGTTCTGGAAAGGGCAGCTGCAGCACCTTTTGGTGTTTTTCAGGCTTAGGGCTGACTGTTCTCATGCAGGGAGTGAGATTCGTCTGTGTAAAAAACTGAGTGATGTTCTGAACATACACCTGGTGTGATAAGGAAGAAATAAATTGTACCTTTTCTTAACCTCTTTCTGGTCTTTCTTTATTAGTGATCATGAAAGGTGTGTGGCTGACAGCATTGCAGACAGAGGCTCAGCTCATCCACAGAACAGGTGCTGTAAACACAACTGCAGTAGAAAAACAATTTTGTGTGTAAACTTGGTATGTGTCAGTCTTGCCTTCCATGGGGGAAGTGAAAAATGTGTTCTGGCTTGGAGTGGGAGGGAAGAAGAAACCCTTGCTGATAATATTAGGTATGATCTAAAGCCAGATTTGTTCTTCCACTGGGAAGGTTTGGTAAAGGATTCTTCTGGATGAGATAAAAATTGGTTCATTTTGTGGTAGGTAGGTCGGTCAGTGTGACACCTGAATCCTTATGGTGCTGGTACATGGGGAGAAGCCATTTTAAAAGCCTGACATAGTTTAGATATGCTCCCACTTAGCACTGTGCAGCTGACCAGCTGTAATCTGCACAGTGTTGCACTGAATAGTTGGTGCAGTTTTTGCACTGCAGAGTTTGTGATCACAAATCACACCAGTGAAGTCAAGGTGTGTTGTGCTGTTTGGGCTGTGTTTGGTGTGCTCAGGCTGCCCAGGAACAGCAGCTGCAGCAGCCCTGCATGAGTTTCCCAACAGCTGCAGCCTGGCCACATTGCAAAGTCTTAAAGCCCAAATCTCTCAGAGTGCAACAATGCAGAGCCCAGGGCAGTGAATTCCTGACCTGGTCACAGGAGTGGAGAAGGATCTGGAGGTGTGTATTTTCTCCAGATTTTAGTCTTATGCAAAGGACTGGAAAGGTGGTTTCAGGAAGAATTGTGTAAGAACTTAAGAATGGAGGGATTCCAGGAAGCTCTTTGCATTTTATTCAAAACTTTAGCTTCAGTTTACTGACCTGAAGAGCAAATTAAAGAAATATGGTAGGAGAATGCTCTGACAGCCTAGATACTGAGGTGTTCTGCAGAACAGATTAATGTCTTTGTGAAAAACATGAAGAAAACCCAGCTCATGACTCACTGGCTTTTTGGAAACTCTTACAGCTTTTATTGCAGGTGTGGAAACCATAACAATCCTCTCAGTGTTAAATGGGCACTTGTGTGGAAAAGAAATAGGAGAGATGAGAGATTTTATATGGAAAGGGAAAAGTTCACTCATCTGCTGTCTCTTCTCTCCTAGTCTGGTAGAAAGACACCAATGAAGAACTTCCTGAAGTTTTAACCTCCACATTCATGTCAGTACGTGCATCATGGCACAGCAAGGAAATGTTGGTGAACTCCTCTCAATGCTGGATTCTCCAATTCTGGGTGTCCTGGAAGATATAACAGCTGCATTCAAAGATAATCTCATTTGTGGTATGTATCCTTTTGTGTATCCCTTCCCTTTTGAGAAGATTTTGCTTTTACCTCAACAAAGGTAGAATAATGTGGGTTTTTTCTATCAAACACCGTCTTTGCAAATGTAGCTTGAAACTCTTGATGTTTGGGTTTGAAATTGCTTTAAGGATTGAGGCTTCTCTTCAGTCTATTTTGCTTAATGGCATGGCTCCTGGAAGGTCTGTTACATAATTGTTAAAACACTATTACAAAATGACTGGCTTTCCCTGAGGCAGAGCCTCAAGTGTGAGCTGATGAAACTTTCTTTGTCAAGTGTATCTAGAAAGAATTAGGTGTCACCCACATTATGGGTGCCACTGGGATTTTGTTAATTAAAAAAACCAAACCAAAACAAAAAGCCAAACAAACCAACAGAGTCGGACTTTGTGGAAAGTGATTGCTGCTGTTGAGGCATCACTTGTGCTGACAGAGCCTTTTCAGAGCATGAGAGCACTGCCTGTGTCCTTGAACCTGAACTTGCTCTCCTTTGTCTGCTGAAGGGAGAGAAGATCAAGTCACTTCACTGGGTATAAAGCACCCTTGCAGCTCAGCTACCTGTAGGGTTTTATGGTTAGACAGGAATTGTTGGTTGTTAAAAAACCTGGTTCCTTTCCCTGAGCTGAATGCAATCACTTGAATGGTTTGGAACCAGGAAATGAAGTTGAGAGGTCTCCCAAAGGTCTGCTAAACACCAAGGAGTGCTTTATGTTAGAAATTGGGTATTAGTTGCTTAAAAGTTCTGCAATGTCCTTCTAGCAAGTGCTTCATTTTTAGTATATTGAGAACGCTTTTGGGTTTTTTCCTTGCTGTCCCCAAACTGACAGACCGTGGGCCTATGCTTGTCAACAACCTGGTGGACTATTACTTGGAAACCAATTCTCAGCAGGCACTGCATATTCTGTCCACTCTGCAAGAGCCTCATGACAAGGTAAAAAAAAAAGTCTTGTTATGGCAGATTTTAGCCTGGTATCGAAGCAGCCTTTAAATAGCTTCTATTAAAACTCTAGGGATTCCACTGTGGTGTAGAATTACCTTGCTGTAGAGACGTAGTATCTCTGTAGTAAGAGTAGTTTAAGCTTTAAAAAAAAAACTTCAGAGGTCTCTGTTTCTTGAGCATTTAAGCAAAGAACCTCTATAAAGGAAAAGGTGTGGAGGATTAATGTTGTCTCTTTACAGTGCTCCTGCTGCAGGATGTGTTGGCCTAAAACAAATTGGATATTTACAGAGCAAGAGATAGATTGAAAATCGCACTACAAATTGGCTGCTGCCCAGATTTTTATTTTTTTTATTATTTACCTATAAACATTTTGAAGTGCAGTGACTGCTTCTGGCCTGTATAATTTACATTTGTCTACCAGTAGTCTCGAAATTATTGCAGGGTTCTATTTCCTCTGGGCACCTGTATATTTGTAAAATGCCCGTAGCTTCCATATTGACAAACTGCTGAATGTTTTTTTCATTCAGTTCAACTTCAATTCAACAAACTGTTGAAAAAGAGTATAGAGCAGTTAAATATAAATACCTTTCTTTTTCTGCCACTCTCTGCGAAATCCTTTATCAGCATCTACTGGACAAAATTAATGATTATATGGGCAAAGCTGCTACTCGTTTACCCACCCTCTCTCTGCTGGGACATGTGATAAGACGACAACCATCTTGGAAACACAAACTTTCTCAAGCACCTCTCCTGCTTTCATTACTTAAATGTCTCAAGGTAAGAACTGTCAGTGCTGTCTGGAAAACACCTGATGTAAGCTTGCATACAGATGCAAGGCATTTGATTCCTGTTTTGATGTCATTTAGTTAAGCCACGGTGCTATTATTATCAGCTGAATACTCTGTGCTGATGCTGTTACTGCTGACAATCTTGTTTCTAAAAGCCACTGTCACTGCGAGTTAGGAATGTTTATTAAAACTTTTCCAAAATAAGACAAGAGGACCCGTGGTGAAGTTGGTGGATATCTTGAATGTGAACCTAATGAGAAGTACAGTAACTTCCCACTGGTGCAGTTGGAATTTGTGTGTCCTCTGCTTGCAGTGTAGATAGGCCATGCAATGGACTATTCCCTGGTGAAATTACCTTGGAATTAGCAGACTTTCCCTTCTTATCTACTGACATGCTGGATTGCAAGGAGGTAGCTGCTTTGTGGGTTTTTTCCCCTCATCTGCAGATTGATCAGGTATAATATTGTACAGCACTGTAGCAGTGAATAAGGAATGAAAAGTGCTTTGAGACCTAGAATGCATTGTCAGTAATGGAATTTATTATGATAGTGAAGAATCCACATTAGTCATGGAGTCACATTTAAATGCACGATGCAGTCAAGTGCCAGCGCTCTTCAAAACAAAACCACCACAAATTGGTAACTGCCAAAGCAGCAGCTCCAGCTGCTGTTCCTGGAACTCCTGACACGCCTGGCAAGATCTGTTGCCCTTTGCAGTGTGACTGAGGGAGGAGTGTCAGACAGCTGCTGGGAGTAGGACAGAGATGTGGAAGTGCTGGGGAGGTGGTCAGAGGGTAGGGATGGACAGCAAATGTGCTCTGAGAGGTTTTGTGTGACTGAGGGACAGTGAAGGCTATAGGTGCACAGAGGGAGGATAAATCCCTAAAAACTGACTGTCCCATCAGCTGAGTGGCTCCTGGGAGATGCCCAGAGAGCTCAGCAGCACCTGCCCACAGCCTGACCAGTGCTCTGTGCACCCTGTGCTGACAAGGCAAAGGAACTACCAAGGAAAATGTGCAGTAAACTGAGGAAGAAAGGAAGGAGTTTGAACATTTTCTGTGTCCTTTCCTAAAATCTGATTCTCTCTTCCTGCTTCATCCAGCCAAAGGTTTGTACTGCCACATCCCTTTCTTGTGGCACAAGCCAAGGTGTTTTAGTCATTGTTTGAATTACTGCTGGGTGAAATTTCCAGCAGCCAGGTTTGGTAGAAAAGCTTTTGACCCCGGTGTTGGTAACTGGCCAACAGCCTTGAACATCCTGATTCAGTTTCTGAGCCTCTGAATGCTGTGTGTGTTTAGCTCAGGGAAGGAAGGAAGGCAGCACATAAGGTGCTTCACATACCAGTAATTGTTTTCACTCAGCTGTGGAACTGTGGTGATGTTCTCTTTTTAACTAAGCCAAGTGTTTATACAGAAAAGCAGCAGAGTAGGAGCAAGAATCCCAAATCTATTTTTTCTTCAAGTTGTTCTGTATGAAAAAAACATCAATAATCTTGGATCATTAAGTTCTGGTAGGTCTCAGAGGGACTGTTTCAATAGAGAACTTTTTCCATGATGATGATTCAATGTTCACTTCATCCTTGGAAAAAATGAAGTTCAACACATTTAACTAATGCAGGTTTTTTCCCTTCTTGCAGACTGACACAGATGTAGTAGTACTCACCACAGGTGTCCTAGTGCTAATAACCATGTTGCCAATGATTCCTCAGTCTGGCAAACAGTACCTTCATGATTTCTTTGGTATCTTTGGGCGTCTCTCAGCCTGGTGCTTGCAGAATCCAGGTGAGATTTCAATTTTGTTGCATGCAGTTGTGGTTTAGCAGTATCCTTGTGGCTCGTGTACAGTTGGTGAGCACATTCTTTTGTGAGACTCTTAATGGTCTGAGATTATTTAAACACAGAAAATGATGTGTTAAGCCCACAAGCTGTTCTGTTTGAAAGCATGGGGGAGTTCTTTGCTCAGAATTTAGAAGTCTCTTAGAATCTTCCATGTGATGCTGCTACTGCATGAAATTTCACTGAACCAAAGTACTGCCCTGATGACAGTGAAAAGCAGAGATTGATCTTTATAGAGAGAGAAGGGAAAATATTTATGTTTGAGGCAGATTTTGGGGAATTTGATATGCCCAGATATAAACGGGGAGGGGAAAGAAGCAACATACATGAGTTTATTTTAATGTGCAACTATCAGTAGTCATGAAGGTTGATAAAACTGGTTTACTCAGAGCCCTGGCTTTGCTGAATTTGTTGTAAGGGGTCTGATGTCTAACACCAGCAGTATCTGTGAGTGTGGCTCATGGCTGAATGAACAAATGCTGTGTTAAGCACATAGAGCTGCTATTTAGAGAGCCATTCTGCATTGCTAGTAGGATTGGAACTTCTGAGGTGAATACTAAGATTTGTCTGTTATGATTGCTTTTGGTGGCTACAAGCTTCTGGTTTTTACCTTTTGAAGTGAAACAAACTTTAGTTTCCTTTTTTAATCGTTTAATCAGTCTTACTCTGGCTCACTATCTAGAGGAGTTTCAGGTTTTAACTTGAATAAAAACAGTGCTGTGCTTTGAGAATGACAACACACTGGTTGAAATTAATGGTCCTTATCTTAATTTCTGGGGTTGCTGTGAGCTGATGACTAAGTGTTGCTTGTTTTCTGAGAAAACTTCACAGTTTCACTAGGGACTATTTGTACCTCAGAAGATTTGTTCCAGTTATTAATGTCAAATTTAAAAGTACTTCGCTTGCATTCTTAGAACTTTTGTTCTTTTCTCCAATGTAATGAAAAAGATTCTCACTGCTTTTTCCAGGTCATGTGGCAGAGATTTATCTTGTCCATCTTCATGCCAGCGTTTATTCTCTCTTTCATCGTCTTTATGGAATGTATCCTTGCAATTTTGTCTCCTTTCTGCGCTCTCACTACAGTATGAAGGAAAACCTGGAGACCTTTGAAGAAGTAGTCAAGGTAAAATGCTGCTCATCTGTTTATTAACTGAGGCAAGGAATTTATAGCTACATATCCCAGTTTAATACAATTAATTTGTGAAATCAGCTGAGGGCTGTTCAACAGAACAGGATAAAAATGAGTGATTTGACTGAAAGCTCAGTTGGGATCAGCTCTTGAAGCTGTGGTGATATGTATTAACCTTATCTGTTAAATGTGATTGTCTGAACTATTGAGATCAGTAGTTTGCACATCAGCTTTGTGTGGTTTCGTGCAATCCAAAGGTGCTGCACTGATAACAAGTCCTTCTTCTTCCTCCCAGCCAATGATGGAACATGTGCGAATTCATCCAGAGTTAGTGACTGGATCCAAGGACCATGAACTGGACCCACGAAGGTATTATATGTTCTCTCTGCTATTAGGAAAGGCTCAAATTGAGCAGCTTTCTGTGGGGTTATTTCAGAAGGTTGCAGCAAAACCTTTTCTGTCAGCAACAGTTTGTGTGGGGATGTTTTGCCACCCAGATTTGTAGATGTACCATGTAAACATATAGACTTTTCCTCATCCCAGCTTACACCTGGGTGCATAAGCAAAAACTGTTTTGAAAGATCATTAACAACAACGTTGGGGTTCTAAATTCATTTTGTGTTAGGGATGGCATCTGCCTTTACTTTATCTTATTTTTATGGCTTAATGATCAAACATCCACACTAAGATCTAAAACAGTTTGCCTGTAATGAATAAAGTGAAACTGCCAGAGATGCTTCATTTGCTGGAGGTTTGGGTCATATTCCTTGGGTTTCTTGAAGTATTTGATGGGATTTAAGTGTTTAAAATGGCTTCAGTGTGTCTTGTTTTGGTACCTAGATATTGGTTCATTTAACAGATCAGTTCTTTTAACAGGTATGTGTTAACATTATCAGCTGTATTAGTTTTCTTTAGCAATAGGCTCATTTGCCTGCAGCAGCACCACTTGCTGCTTTTCTCTTGTCTCCACAGGCCCAGCCACTGAAGAGGAGAATTTGACTCTTGTTGCTGCACAGTAGTGCTCTTGCCCTGCTTTTCAGAGCCACTAGGAAATCACTCCTAACTGGGACCCCATTGAATGTCACAATGCTCAATTTTGCAGGGGGGAGGGTGGCACCACTCAGGAGCACAGTTGGCACAAACCCACCAGTGGAAGCCTTCTGTTTTTGGTATTTTGGACCAAGAGAGTGTTTTACTTTCCAAAGCAACCTAGCCTTTAATAGACAGCCTTCTGGGCTTTCTCTTCTTTACAGTGAACTTCCATGCCCTGAAATATTGGGCAGATCTAATCTGGCTGCTTAATTTAGTGAGAAGTAGATTTCAGGATGAAGGGAGGTAGTAATAATAAAAAACATTCCCCAAACTTGAGAGGAAAAACATAGATCAGAAACTGGCATTGCAGACAGTGTTTGCTTAAATAATACAGATTCCCTCACTGCTGGCATGTCTAAATTTTGACTACCAAGATCTGAGTGTAGTTGAGCTGATTTCTACAGCTGCTGAAGCTCAGGATCAACCAAGTCTTCGTATGCTGTTCCTCCTTTCCAGAGTGCTCCATGGCAGACCTTTATGGATCTCTGTGTCAAAGCTGTTTGTCTCCTCTTTGAGACCCCCCTCTCACAAGTCATCTGGTTGCAATTTCTGTCTGGTGCCTTGTTCCAGTTTGGCTGGGAGCATGCAAAGCTGCCTGGAACAAATGAGCCATCCTACAAGCCAATTCCTCCTATCTCCAGGAACTCTTGTTTTTAACAATAATTGACTAACTTACTCTTTTGGATCCAAAAACTGTCTGCAGGTGGAAAAGACTAGAAACTCATGATGTTGTGATAGAATGTGCCAAAATCTCCCTGGACCCTGCAGAAGCCTCGTATGAAGATGGTTATTACTCTGTGTCTCGGAAACTCTGCACAAGCTTAAAACATCATCAAACTGACCCCAGTGCCAGCTCTTACATTGACACACAGAGCAGCTATGGTAAGGCCTGCCTGATGGCTAATCAATACCCAATTGCTGGAGGAGAACTGGCCCTAGAACAAAAAATACCCATCTCACTAATTTATGCCACTTAAAGTGTGATTCTTAGGCAGCAAAAAATAAACCATAATGAAAAAAAAAACCAGATACGTTTTCTATGTTCAGAAATACAGTGTGTTCTCAACATTGTCTCTTCATCCCTGTCCTCCCTACCCCAAAACAACCACAAAAAAAAAAATAGAAAAGAAAGCTGTAGTATAATGTATTCAATGGCTATTTTCTTGTGCTGGAAGGAAAGTCTCTAGCTACAAATGTGTATATTGAATGGATTTGAAATGCTTTGATTAAAAGCCTTTTAAGTCCTAGCCAGAAGAACCATGGGTTTATATTTGATGCGTTGGATGCTTTGGAATTTTGATTTTCTCTTTTATTTAACTTTCAGGGACTTCTACCCCATATTCCACTCCTCGGCTAACACTATCACAAATGCCAGGGCAGCTACCTCAGATTCTGAGCCCACAGTCCACGAGGCTGTCAACTGAGCCACAGCAGGTAAAGCAGAAGATGAAGCCCAGCAAGTTTTCATTCTTTGCACTTTCATATTTTCTTGTGCCAGTCTTAAAAATCCATGATTTTGAGCTGTGCTGTGAATTCTTCAGAAGCTGGTGTTGATTTCACATTCAATCTCTGCCTGATTTCCTGTGTGAATACCTGGATCCTGGTGCTGTACATGTTCTTTTTGTGAGCTCTGCTGTGTTTTACTCTGTGCACAGGTCACCATCTGGAGCCCTTCTGCAGTGTGTGGTATGACCACGCCACCCACGTCCCCCGGCGTTGTCCCATCAGAGTCATCCCAGTCTGCATCACAGCCCTACAGCAAAGCTTTTGGCACACCTGGTACGTGCTGTGTTTTGGAATTAGGCCTTCAAGGTCTGTTTTACTGGAAATTCTGGCTGCAAATTTTACTGGCAGTTTTTAAATGGCAATGCCACATCATGCCAGTTGATAGGCTTGAGTGATTACTCCTGTGAACTGAGTACCTCACCTAGAGCAGTGCTGATGCAAACTGAGAGGAAATCTGTGAATTCAGTGCCAAAGTCTGGAACAGCTTTTGGGAAACTTCACTTTTCTGTTGATAAACAGTTGAAGGAGATTTAAGAAGTAAATACTATGAGATGGTGTTTAAATGTACAATTCTTCACATACAATGTTCAGCTGAAAGGAGGAAGGGGGAGCCTGCTGAGAGAACTTGTGCTCCTTTTCAGCAGGGGGGAAAGGAACACCTTTGGGAACACCAGCCACATCTCCTCCTCCACCCTGCACTTCAGATGACTTCGTGCATGTTTCACTCCCTTCAGCTGCTGCCACACCTCCTAAAAAGGTATTACAAAATTCTTTTGCTGAGCTAATCTGGGTTTTTTTTCATTGACTTCCCTTAATGAAGTGACCTTAACTGAGAAAGAAAAATCAGAATAGGTGGTTTATAAAAGAATTTTGCATTTCGCTGCAAAAACTCCTCTAAATGTAGACAACTATTGCCACTTCCAGCTGCACAGTTGCCAATGAAATCTAAGCAATTAATGTGTTCTGGGTTTCTTTTGTTTTCCAGGAGGACAAACCAGATTCTGGGAGGCCTTTACTGCACCGACAGCAAAATGTCATAAACAGCGATAAATCATTGGGTAAACTCCATTTTCCTCTCCCCATTACAGCAACCTATTGTAAACAACTCCAGTTTTTATTGACACTTGTTCCAATTCCCAAAACACTTTTCCACAGGTTTGAGTTTTTTCCCTGAGTTCTTTGTAGTTCCAGGATCCTGCCTTAACCTGTGATTCGACTTAAAACCTTCTTGTGATGCTTCTGATTTCAGTTTAATGATTCATGTTCAGAAATAGCTTGAGGTTTTCTTTTACCTTGCTCTTCCGCATATTTGAAAATACAAATACATACTGAAGGCTGAAAAGGGATATTTATTTTTATAAAAACTGATTCTGTGACAATGATTATTAGAAGCAGCAAGTTGTATATTAGATTTTGCTTCAGCAAGTTATCTGTCGCATGTCTGAATCAACCTAAGGCTGCATGTAGTAAGGGTAGATATGATGCTTCCTCTTAAAGGCCTCTGGAAAAACTTTGTTTTCTGTCTACAATTATATTGCTGTACTTGAAACTATTTTAAAGTCCTGTGGAATACTGAAATCAGTAGGTTGAGGAGCTCAACTTTTAATAGGTAAATGTAGATTCTATTTTCCATTCTCTGTCATTATCTCCGTGACAGCTGTAGAAAGGGATTTTGGAACTGTATTTGAGACTTCTGTGCTGTGAATCTTTACCATCTTCAAAGTGAAGATGATAGTGAAATTTCAAGCTGGTTTTCTATGGTGTAGTTGTGTAGTACCCTGGAATCTGTAAATATTCTGAATTCCAACTTAGGAACAGGCAAAGTTTTTCACTGAGTTCCTGATCTGTGACTGAGCTGAGCATGAGATTTCTATCCTGCAGTGTGTATCCCACAGCTGCTGTCTCAATTTTGATCAGTAGCCACATATTAGCAAGTTTGTATTACATCAGATTGCTAAACTGCCTTTTTTCAGGCAGGTGCAGTGTCCTTGTGGAGCCAGCTCAGAAGCTAAAGGGGAGGGTAATGCTAATGTGGAAGTAGAGCAGTCAGAGTGCACAGGAGCCACCTTATTTTATTTATTTAATGGGTTAAATTGCAAACAGCACATGCTTCATCACAGAGGTTGTGCAATATCAAAGTTAAGTTTACAAAATTACATTTTGGGATCAGGACTGACCTGTGACTGATCTCTGAACTGTTTTTTACATGGAATGGAACAGGAGTCAGATACTGTCCTCCTGTGAGGAAGCATCTGAAGGAGGGAGGAGCTTTTATTCTGAGGACCTTGCAGCAGTAAAAGACTTGTGTTTTGTGCTGTGCTAAGACTGGAGGAAACAGCACCTGTACAACTAACTTTCTGTTCTCTCTCTTTTTTTTTTTTCCAGACATACCCAGTAGTAAAAGTTCAGTAACCTTAAGTGATCTTGCAGACTTTTTAGGTGGGTTGTCGTTTGAAGATAGCGCTGAGAAGGACAGAGAGGAAGGTAATGTCTGCCCTCCTTACCTACATCTTAGCTAGGGAAATGTTTGTTCTGTTGCAATACCAGATGCATCATGATGCTCCCCCTCTCCTCAGATGCAATATCTAAAGAGATCTCCGAGATCACGACCGATGCTGAACACATGGTGCCTAGAGGAGGATTTGACTCCCCGTTTTACCGCACAAACGAAAGTCTGTCAGGCTCTCAGAAGAAGTCCCACTCAGCAGCCTCCAGTGTTCAGGGACACAGTCAGACCTCTGAGCCTTTAACATCTCTGGACAAGCCTGGGCCTGAGGGTGCACGGGAAACACCCAAACAAACGTTTACTCCCATAGACAAGCCCTGTGGAGGCCCTGGGGAAAGCCCTGCTGGGAACAGGGAAGGAACCTCTGGGGAGCCGAGTATTCTCACTCCCAGCCCTTGTAAAGTACCAGCACAAAGGAGAGTGGTGTTTGGGAGTGGGCAGCCTCCCCTCTATGAGCACCTCTTTGAGGTTGCATTACCAAAGACTGCCTACCTCTTTGTTGGCAAGAAGACTGAGGAGCTGCTAAAGAAAGCCAAGGGAGCCCAGGATGAAGACTGTATGTCCTCAACTTCTCCAGTGGAAGTGCTGGACAGGCTGATTCAGCAAGGAGCAGATGCACACACTAAGGAGCTGAACAAGTAGGTGACTGAAAATCTTACTTTGCAGACTTTATTGTTACTCTTTTTTGTGCTGGCTTAATTTTAAGCTGTGCTGGAAGAGCAGCTGCACAGTTCCTCCCTAATCTTTTTATACCAACTGACCTTAATTGTACTTATACCAGGCTATAAGCTCTTTTGAGGTGAACATTCCATTTTTTTACTTAAACTTACCTGTTAATGCTGCGTTTTCTTTTTCAGATTGTCTCTGCCAAGCAAATCTGCTGACTGGACTCACTTTGGAGGTGAGGACATTTCTCATGTTTTGGCAATCTGTCCCTCTATTATTAGGCTCGCTTAAACAATGACCTGCATACTTTTTGCTTGTGGATTTTTAAATAATGCTGCAGAAAGGTGGTGCCCTCCCCTAAGTCACAGTTTATCTGCTTAGCAAATAGTTGTGTACCAGAGAGATGAGCTGCTTTTTTCATCTTTGAAAAGTGCAAAATTCTGGGTACTTCTGCTATTGACAATTTCAGCCTTGCTAAGCTTCAGATTGCTGCTGGTCATCTCACAGATCCTTGCACCTTCTCACTGCTCGTTGAATCTAAAACTGAATGTTTTTCTTACTTATGTGTCTGTGTCTTAGCTTTATGCTCTGAGGCTCTGGTGTTGGTGGCTTGGGGTTTTTTTCTTAACCAAAGGAGCAATCCATTTGAGGCGTATATCCATTGCTTTGGGAAAAAATGTTCACGATTTTGTGTTGGAGATCAAATAAAGCAGAGAGTGCAGCTCAGTAACCTCTTCTGTCTCTCACTGCAGGTTCTCCCCCCTCAGATGAGATTCACACCCTGAGGAACCAACTGCTCCTGCTGCACAACCAGCTGCTCTACGAGCGCTTCAAGAGGCAGCAGCACGCGCTGCGCAACCGCCGGCTCCTGCGCAAAGTCATCAAAGCCACGGCTCTGGAGGAGCACAACGCTGCCATGGTGAGCAGGGACACAGCTCCACCAGTGGCTGTGACACACCGGTGCTGCTACAAGTGTTAATTGGCCTGGCTGGTGTCTTTTGGTACCACTCAATAACAAAGAAGCCTCATTTGTCACTCTATTAAAGCCGGTGTTGGTGAGGTGACTCTGTGCTTTGTCATTATTAATGTCAGTAGTTTGTAGTTGACTACAGGCAGCTGAATCCTTCATGCTTGATCCCTGCCTGCACTTGCCTTTGGATGATGGTAGAGGCTTCCCTGTTAATGGAGTAGTTGCTCAATGCCTGCTAAACAACTTACAGTATATTTGATACACTATTGTCCTTTTGCTCCTCAGATGAGGATTAATAGCAAAAGCTTTGAAAACTCAAGTGTTGTTTCCCAGAGGTGTTCTCTGTGATAGAATTTGAAGATATAAGTGCATTGAAGGATATCTCAGTACAGAATTAGATGTGTTTTGTGTTATAGCTAATTCCATCAACAGTTTCAGCTTCTGATAGTTAACTACAAGAGCCAAAAATAGATACCAGAGTAGGTTTTGGAAGATGAACTGTTGCTTCAGCTGTGAGGGCCAAGTCCCTTTTTGAAAGTATGAGAGGCACTGGAAAAATAGGCTATTGCTCATTGTGCCTTTGAATGTGGCTGTGAGTTTTCAACCTGTCCACTCTTATCACCACTTCATCTCCTTTTCAGCCAAAACCAAGCCAAGCCCCAACAGCCTTGAGAGCATGCTCTTTATAAAATGGTGTGTGTGTGGAAAAGTGTTCTCCTGCATGCTGGTAATGACAGCTTTGCTAAGCAGGTGTCTTGTCTGATTCCTCATGTGGGATTCTTAACAGAAAGATCAGCTGAAACTGCAGGAAAAGGAGATCCAGGCCTTGAAACTGAGTCTGCAGAAAGAACAGGCAAGGTACCACCAGTTTCAGGAGGAACATGATAATATTGTGGCTCAGCTTCACAGCCAGATCCGACAGCTGCAGCATGACCGGGAGGAATTCTACAACCAGAGCCAGGAATTGCAGGTATGAAGCGTCAGCTAATTTGTTGTCTACTTACTGGTTTTAAAAATAAACTTCTTTGTAATAAGGCATGAAATACCTCTGAGAAAGCTGCACATTTTTATTAGAGATATTCTTGATTTAGAATAAGGCAGTGCAAAATCGAAAGTTATTGACTTAGTATCCTCCTTTTATAGTTCTGTTTTGTCCTGTCTTCAGCTTGGAAATAGGAAAAGGCATGTTCTTAGCTGGTTTGGAGGGGTCAGTATAACTTGATTTCCAGTGCTGGAGGCTTACAGCTTCCCAGCCTTGTGCATTTGTTGTCCTTAGTGAAGTTTCAGAATCCTGAGTAATTTGTCTTGTCGCTTGAACAGACCAAGCTGGAAGACTGCAGGAACATGATAGCAGATCTGAGGTTAGAGTTAAAGAAGGCAAACAACAAGGTGTGTCACACTGAATTGCTGCTTAGCCAAGTTTCTCAAAAGGTAAGAAAAGTCAGTGTTCCCAGCGTCCCTTTGTGTCTCTTTCTGATTATTTTTTATCTGATAGTTTTCATCAGGTGCTTTTCTTTGTTGAGCTGAAAGAAACCTGTGCTGAGCTCCATAAAGTCTGTATTAATTGCACAAAAACAAGACAGAAAAAAGTATTTTGGTGAAGAAACTATAAACTCAGTTAAAGGGCTTCTGAAACTTCTATTTTAGCTTTCTCCACAGCAGGGATTTGCAGATTGAGCATCATGAATTTGTATTAAAGCTCTGCTAAACTTTGACAACTGAGAGATATTCTTTATATCCTAAGTTGAATGGAAATGAAAAGTTCTTTATGAAAACAATTTATTTAACAATTAACTACCTATGATGCACTGGATTTTGGCCTTTTTTTCCCTTCTTCATAAAAATACCCTGTGAACACAGTGCCTGTCAGCTGTGACTCTCCTGCTGAACTGTTCATCCCAGTTCAGCAGAAATGGATTCTGTTCCATTTCCCTTCCCAGCTTTCCAACAGTGAATCGGTGCAACAGCAGATGGAGTTCTTGAACAGGCAGCTGCTGGTTCTTGGGGAGGTCAATGAGCTGTACCTGGAGCAGCTGCAGCACAAGCACACAGACACTACAAAGGTACCAGTGCACAGGACTTTGGGGGAGACTTCCCAGCCCTGAGTTCAGAAGGAAAAAGCCTTTGTAACTTAACAGATTCTTTGTTCTGAAATTGATTTTCAGGGATTTGATTTTATATTTGATCTTCTGTTCAGATGTTTTATGCCCTGTGGGTTTGAGGAATATCTTCAATGCCCCTTCTGAAAGCTAAGAAGGGGTTGTTGGGATACTCCTGGGGTCTGTTTTAGCCAACTGTAAATTCTTAGCAGTTTCTTTTCCAAAGGCCAAGGCTTTACTGTGTTCAAATGTAACTGACAGCAGATTGTTGGTAAAATAGTGCAGGGTAGTGCCAGAATTTGTGGAAAGATCTTAACAAGGATTTTACGGGTTTTGGGGAGGTGTTACTTTAAAATGAGCATCTCACCCTTCCCACTCAGTCATTTTCCTATTAAAAGTTACCAGTAACTTCACTAAAACTTCTGTGGTTCATATGGTTTTACTTCCTGACTTCAAAGGAACCTTTTTCTAATTAGAACTGAGTAAATTACACAACAATCTAACTGTTCCTGCGTGAGAGCACGTAATTAAAGAAGGTGAATAATACACTGAAAAAAAAAGTCTTCTACTGGTATTTAATGAAGGTCGTCTTGGAAAAATGGATTTAAAATAGAGTTTGTCTACTCTAATCCAGTGCAGAACTGGCAAGAGTGCTTTGATGAAAAGAGGTTTTCATAAGGAACATTAATGTGCTAATAAATTCCAGTGATGTGTAGTTATTTTAACAGTATACATCCTCAGCAGGGCTGGTTTTCTATATCTGTTTTTAGAAATGCTGCTTTTCTTCTGGCTTGCTTTAAAATGTGCCTATTTATAACATCAGAAACATGTCTAAACACCAATAAAAATAACACAGGATCAAATTATACTTTACCATTGTGTTGTTTGCTTCGAGGAGGTTGAAATGTTGCACGCTGCTTTTCGGAAAGAATTGGAGAAAGCAAAGTTGTGTGTTCAGCAGCAAAGCCAAAGGCTCGATGCTTCCCAGAAAAGGATAGCTGAACTGGAATCTCAGCTTGCAAAAAAGGACCACCTCTTCCTGGAGCAAAAGAAATACCTGGAAGATGTTAAAATCCAAGCAAGGTAGGGCCTTCCTATGTTACATTTTAGCTGTGCTTTGACAGATTCACTGTCACAGATTCTGGAGATTTTGGACATTCTGCTTTCTGTCTTTGCTCAGGGGTCAGCTGCAGGCAGTAGAAAGCAGGTACAAGGCTCAGAAAAGAATCACCCAGGCATTTGAGCTGGAGATCTTGGATCTGTTTGGGCGGCTGGAGAAGAGCAGCCTACTGAAAAAACTTGAAGATGATAAAACAGAAGCAGCTGAAGCAGCAGAAGAAAGGTGAGGGTGGTGGTGTGAAATCTGCAGGACCCATGTGGGATTACTGTCAGTTTGGGACTTAAAAACAGTGGATGTTGCAAAGCTGAGGGTGTGACACATCTGGTTACCCCCTGTCACTCCTGCTTTACCCCAGAGCTGTGAAAGGAAGCCTGTTGAAGTACATACCCAGAGGCAGAAAGGGAAAGTAATCAAAGTAATCTGCCCTGGCCAGCATTTCCCTCTCCACTGTTTACTTGCTGTGATTTCCTTTACACTGTGTCCTCTCTCTTCCCTAAGCAGGCTGGATTGTGGTAATGAAGATACAGCAGGACACAGTGAAGAAACAGTGGGGAGAAACGGAGAGACCAAACCTCCCAGCACCCGAGGCAGCAGTAGCAGTAAGGGGGGCAGCAGCAGCGAGCTCTCCACCCCAGAAAAACCCCAGAACCAGAGGCTGAGCAGTCGCTGGGAGACATCCGTGCTGCTGGAGCCCTCGACTACTGTCCCACTGACTGTAGGCTCACTCCCCAGCTCCAAGAGCTTCCTTGGAATGAAGGCACGAGAATTATTTCGCAACAAGAGTGAGAGCCAGTGTGATGAGGAGGGGGTCACCATCAACAGGCTGTCTGATGCTCTAAAGACTGAACTATGTAAAGATCCAAGCATGGAGTCAAAGGCCCCTCCAAGCCCCGAAAACCTCTCACCTAAGCTCCAGGAAAGCAGTGTTGGACAGCTTCATATCATGGACTACAATGAAACTCATCATGACCACAGTTAAAGAGGAAGATAGTCAATCAGTGTTATTTTCATATTCTTGGCATAGAACAGGAGGCGTGAGTGCAAGTTTAACTAAAAGCTTTTATGTTTCTTTGGTCTGAGCAGTGGCTCATGCAGCGGAGCAGGATCGATGGCCAGGAACGGAAGGAGGCTGCTGAATGAATGCAAAGTGGATTTTTGGGTCTAGAATTGAAAATGCCCAGCCTAACTCTTGCTTCTTTCTCAAATTCAATCCTTAGCAGCGTGTACTAATTTGAAGGGACAACTGTTAGCATTTGCAAGTATTTTTTTCCCTTTCTCCCTGTCCCCAATTGAGTGGCTGCGTTTATGAACTTGAGTGCAATATGAGGCCAAATTAACATTTGTGAGTTTACTCTGAATGCTTTGTATTTCTTTGCAAGCTTCCCATTTAGAGCAGTTGGTTGTGCTGCCTGTCCAGGTGACTTTGGTTCCTTTCATCCTGGAAAGAAGCAGCATTAGGATTTCCAGTGCATTCTCTATTTTTGCCTGTCCACTGTCCCACATCCCTCAGAGCCCAGCCTTCATTAAGTTGGAGTCTGATTGAATACCCAAATGTTTAAAGAACACTGTACCTCTGCAAAATGATTCATTCACCCTAATTCATGTTCATTGTTTGTATTGTCCTTAACATTTCCTGGGAAGTTACATTTGAACAGACAAAAAGGAACTGGAGCTTGTAATGCAGAAGAGACCGTAAATGCTGAAGACTTGTTAAAACACCAGCTTCAGATCTTCTTGGTGTTTGAAGTGTTTGCCTGACAGACTGGTTGACCTCACTGGTTCATATGAGAAAGCAGTTGGGGTGGGAGAAGAGGGAAGAAGAAGCTTTACTCAAGTAGGGAGAGGATGCAGAACATGGAGGCAGAATTCCAAGTTTATGAAGATCTGCAGGGGAGGGTTTGCTTCTCTAATCAGGGAAATGTGCTGCTTCACCCTCCTTCATAGTTCTGCTCTTTGTTCCTGGTCTGAGCAAGACCACCATGTTTTGAGCCCAAGAAACTGGCTTCATTCTTCCTGGGAATACCTTTTCAGGCTTGACTTGGAGAAAATGGTTTCCTTTGAGTGCTCTCCTACTCAGATTGCAGCACATTTTTGAGTTCAGCAGTGTCAATTTGGCTCCAGGTCTCTCCCCTTCACCCTCATCCTACTTCCTTAGATGACAAGGCTGAGGAGGAATCCTGCTCACACTGAAATCAGAATCCTGGTGTGAAGCCTTCTGGTGTTAATCATGTTTTAAGTCAATTATGAACCTTCTGTGAAGGAGGATTGTGGGATCAGGGTTTGCCAGTGGTCAGACTCAATCTCCTTCGTGGCAGAACAGGGCCTGCTGTTAGGAAGGCAGTGCTTGTTTTAAATGTCCCACGTGGCTGGGTTCAGGTGTACTCAGACGGTTCAGGCTTCACAGTTCCCCTGCATCACACATGGCCTCTTCTCCTAAACGTTCTGTGGGTGGCAGCTGCTGTTTAAGAACCACCTCACATCAAAATCAAGTCCAAGCACACTTGCATTTGTAGTTCAAATCCCTTCTTAGCCCGGGTGGGAACGAGGCTGTCAGAGCAGCTGACAGGACTCATCCTTCCATTCCCACCTCCTCCGTAACTCCAAGGTCTGAATACATTTCTACCTGTCCTAAATTATTCTCCGTGTCCTTTCAGTTGGTCAGTCCGAGCTCTGAGAGTAGAGGTGAACTTCAGTGGTTGTGTCAAAGCTGACTCTGCATGGAGTAGAGAGTAGAGAGTTGGTTGTAAGTGACAGCCTGGTTTTGTCGGCGTCTTTAGGCTTTCTCAGACGTAGTGGTAGCAAACGTGGTAGCGCGTGTTTCGGTAAGATTTGGAGGTTTCCTGCCCCTTCCCCACTGGATCCCAGCCCTGGGAGTGAACGGTTTGCACACAAAGGGCCTGATGGGCCAGCTCAGCTGGGGATTTTGGAGGAGTTCATTCCCATCCTGCTCTGCCCAGCCCGGATCTGGCGTTCCCAGGAGGGGCAGGTTTTGTGTCAGTCACAAAAATGCCCTGGCAGCAACGCAAGCTCTTTGATAAGGTGGCTTTTTGTCTTCTTTTAAACAGGATTTTAGCACCAGGATAGTAATGGAAACCACTTTAGGTTTGTTTATGGACCACAAAGATTATGGAGGAACAAATTTTGCAATTTTTTTTCCTAAGTCTAAAAATCATGGATCTGCTGTATGTAGTTAACTTGCAGTTTGTTTGAAGGGGTCCCATCAGTGAAGTGGAAACAGATTTTTTTAACTGACTGCTTTTAGTTAAATCTAAAATTGCTGTCTTTGTCAAGTTAATCTGTTCCCTGCCTCGCTCTTTGTAAGCATGTTAAACAATCCACATTAAATGCCATAAATATGAAATACGAGGAAATGGTACAATCGTAAGCTAAAGAGAACTTAAACCAAAAGGAGGTTTTGCTGTCCTTATTAGAATGTTCTAAAATGTCAAGGCAGTTGCTTGTGTTTAACTGTGAACAAATAAAATGTATTGTTTTGCACTACTCTGTGTTAAATTCCCTGCCAGACCTATTTGGGACCAAACACATGGAGTTCAGTGTCCAGACATCTTCCCAGATGGGACAGTCCAGAGCAGGTCAGTGCTGCTGCCCCTTTGCACAGGATTCACCTTTAAAAGCTCATTTTTCTGCTCGGAGCCAAAGCCTTTTTCTCTCCTGTGCCAAACAAACTCACCAACAATGTGCCAGGATAATCCATAAATGAACTGCAAACAGTTCAGTGCTGCAAATCTGTGGGTGAGCTTCTGCATGGCCTTGCTCCTGCAGGCCAGGACTGCACCGTGATTAGAGAAATTAATAGCTGGAAATGCCAGAGCCTTGTTTGCAAAGCTGGGGCTGCTGTCAGGAGTTGGCTCTGTCTGTCATTTTCCCTTCCATGCAGTGCATACACGAGGACACTTCCTCAGACCATGAGGAATTTTGGGGCCGCTTTATTTTAAGCTTAACCTGCTGAGGTAAGGTTCTTCTCTTGTTTTCTTTTTTTCCCAGACTGGCATTTTCTCACTGGTTCTGATCTTTCATTGGTTTTTAATTTGGTTTTGTGGGGTTTTTTTCTTGAAATAAAGGAGTAGTTGAAAGATTGCTCAAAGCAGTTTAGTAATCCATACACAAGCCTCAGCATTCCAGTTAAGGACTGCGTGTAATTCTTAAATATGAGCAACACAGGCAAGGGTCTAAGTTGTGCAAGTGACACATTGGGAACATGCTTTTGCCAAGTAATGTTTATGAAGAATTTCATATAGACAATACCATCTTGGAGTTCAGTGACAGAGAAAGTTGCCTGGACCCCTGCACTGGGATTAGTTCTACAGCATGGGGTAGTAAAATGAAAATAAGGCACAAAGTGAATTTAACTTGCCCTTACACTGAATGGGTTCAAAATAAGGCATCCCTTAAGCTTGGCATTGCCAAGCTGCACTTGCCAGTGTGAAAAAATCCTTAGACAAAAAATTACCCACAGAAGTGTATTACTGGGGTACAAAAAGACAAAAATTCAGTGCCTTCCTTACTCACTAATGCCGAGAAGTACATTTGGTAGTTCATAACATAGCTTATAACCACACAGGAGACATTAGGGAAGGAAATACTTCAAATTCAGGAAATTAAAATATCTTTGCTGATTGATCCTGATTTAAGTACTTAGCTGCTGGCACAATGGTGGATTTTAAAATTGGTTACAAAATAGGAAGTCACAGGAGTTGAGTTGTTTCATCCGTTCATACTCAGGAGCTCTGCAAAGGAAGCCTGGTTTGCATTCCCATGGGCTTTGCTTTCCAGACAAGACTGTTCCAAGTAGTTGACTTATGGTCATCATGATTTTGCTGTCTGTGGGCTTTACTTGGCTGAACCTTTTTTCCCTGAAGGTCTTTTCACTCCAGTTTTGGGCTGGCTGATCTTTCCTGTCTGCCAGACGCTGTCCCTGGTTCTTGTGAAGCTGCCTCTGCTCGCTGTGCTCGATGCTCAGCTGACTGAAAGCTCAAACTGGTGGGCAGTTCAGGGCAGGGCAGTTCAGGACTCCCAGGAAAACCTCTCCTGTCTCGGGGTGTTTATGATGTGGGGAGCTGACAGGGAACAGCCGATGGCTCTGCTGAAATTACAGCTCTGGGGATGGGAGTGGAAGCAGGCGGCCCCACAGCTGTCCTGGGCTGTATCCCAGGGGCCGTATCCCTGGAAACATTGTTAAAAAGGCTCTGTGGATTCAGGATTGGGGGACAGCAGAGTTGTTGGAACTGTTAAACAGTTGCTGCTGAGAGGTTTGGGCACTGCAGCGTTTGAGGCGGCCGCTAGAGGCCCTGCCAAACCCATCCCTTCTCCGCATCAGCTTCTGCGGCATCTCTGGGATGCTGCTCCCTTGAATCGTCCCTTCTGGTTCCCTCCAGAGCCCCCCACCATCCTTGACACTTCATCTTAACTTCTCGGGGTCAGAGCTATGTCCTGTCCTCTCGGTGTGTGAGAGGCTGGAACCACATATTGGACATGCAGAATGGTTTATCACAGAATGGTTTGGGTTGGAAGGGACATTTAAAGCTCATCCAGGCCAACCCCCTGCAGTCAGTGGAGACACCTTCAGCTACATCAGGTTCCTCAGTTTGACAAAGACCTGGTTTGACTCTTAGCTGAATCAAGGAGAGCACAGAGATAATTCACACAAATGCCAGGATTCTGTTGATATCATCTATTACCAGCCCATATGTCTATTTCAGCCTTTGAACAAAAAAGCAGCATTTATTTCCTGGACTAACTGACAGATCTGTAGGAAAGTCAGGCTGGTGCCCTGCTTGGTTTCTCAGTGTGTATCTTGCAATTTTATGCTCACCGAGGCGAAAGTAAAACTTTATTGTACTTTTGTGTTTGGCATTTACATCCTGTTTATGTAAATTCTTCAAACAGCTTGATTTGTAGTAGAGGAAAACAATTCTTGCTGTATCTTTTTGTCTTTTGAAGTGTCCATCCACACTGGAAGAGGAGAACTTGTATGGAAATTAAGTAATTTGTCTGGATGTTTTTGTGAGACTTAACTTTGCAGTCTTCCAACAGATTCTGGTCTTGTCATTATCAAACCTCAGATTGCAAGTTCTGTGCACTCATTTTTCTGCTTGGGTCTTAAAATTTTGGCTGCATGACACTGACTGAAAGGATAGGGCTAGGCTGAAAATGATTACTAAGATTTGGGAGCTGTTTCTTGTCGGTATGAATCTTATTATTAAATTTAGGAACTTTTTTTTGTGTGTCACCTTGGTCAAGTGCAAAATGACAACTGCACTGGAGTTTTGAGCAGCAGTGGTGGACTGGCTTTGGTAGGAGTTTTCTGACAAACCTTTTTTGTGCTGTGCTCATCCCTGGAAGCTGAAACTGAGCTACAAGCTGGAGGATAATTTTGGTCTCCTCACAGCCTGTGTGTTCAAATTTAAACCATAGGACAGGGCCAAGAAGGTTGGAAACAGGATCTGGGAATAGCATCTCTTCTGTCCCCAACACTTGTCATCGTTCAGTCCTTGCAGCTTGTCCTGAAAAGCTTTCCAAGACAGCAACTGTCACTGGACACTTGTCTGCACCATGAACACAACAGGGCAGCTGCCACAACTTGGATTTGTCAGCCTGAAGCTGTATCAGC
The DNA here is from genome assembly GCA_018697195.1 of Certhia americana. Classification (NCBI taxonomy): domain Eukaryota; kingdom Metazoa; phylum Chordata; class Aves; order Passeriformes; family Certhiidae; genus Certhia; species Certhia americana. The sequence goes on from CM031872.1 coordinate 3,878,909, forward strand.
ACCAGGGATCTGAAGTGAAGCCAGAGAGGCTGATGGTGACATTCCACTGGCTGTGGTCCCAGTAGTGCCCAGGAGTTGCTCTGTGACCCTCTGTTACCATTTTGAGTTCACCAAGGTTCAGTTCAGTTGGATCAAATCTCCCTAAAAATAGGGCTTTACTCCAGGCTGGGTGCATTGCAATGCAAGTGGATAGGAGAAGGGAAAAAAGTGCAGAACAACGTGGGGTTATGTGAGGAACAAAAATGCTTCTGAAAATGCTTTCCATTGCATCTGAGCTCTCATTCCTTCATATGCCCCTTCCTCTGTATTAATTCTCAATTCTGTTTTTAGGTGCCTGATGCCAAAAACTGGTGATTCTAAGGCAAAAGCTTTCTCACAGCAAAGTGAGCCCCATATGTAAGGGGAAATTATTCAGGAATGTCTTCCAGCAGGAGGTAATTTGCCTGTGGGAGGGGAAAAGAGCAGTCAGACACAGGGAAGACATTTATTTAACAAGGGCTGTAGGGTCTGACCACGTGCTGACCTCATGATCCATGTTTTGAACCCCAGGACCATCATGGGCCTGTCTCACAGGTGGGACATCTGGCCTAACCTAATGCTAACCTTGCCTTGAAATAGGGAAATCACAGGCAGTTTAATCTGCAGTTGGAACAGGAACCATCTGAACATGATGCTCTCACCACATGGACTGGAAATGGCTTTTAATTTGTAGAGGTCTGAGGACCACAGGGATATTTTGTCCACGTTTGCCTATTGCCAGCAACACACAAACTAAGGTAAAATGAACTCTACTCTCCTTTGCGTCTCCAGCTCTGACAGCACAGGAGTCAAACAGGTGTAAAGGCAGGTGTTCTGTGGTGAGAGGAGCTGCAGGAGGCTGCAGCAGAGCACAGCTGAAGAACACTGGCCTCTGTAGCCAGTGGCAGGTATGGGAGACCTCCTTGGTGTCCTGTAAACAGGGATTCTGTGCTCCAGCTCACCAAACTATTTCTATGGGAGTGAGGGAATTTTAGAGACAAGTCTAAATGCCAAAGACATGTCTGAATCTCTAATGCCAGGCCTTTGCTGCTCCACATCACATCCTTCAGACAGGCAGGTTCTTCACCCTGCTGGCTGTGGCAGGGAGGGGATATTCCTCAGAGAGAAGGTGGAGAAAACGTAAAATCCTGTTTGAAATAACTTGTCCAAGATTCCTGTCTGAGACATTAGAACCTGATGAATCCTGATTGTTCCCTGCTCCCACTGCAGTGCTGGCCCCAGGGACCAG
>CM031872.1:3880185-3961857 GCA_018697195.1 Certhia americana
CCGCGGAACGGGGTGGCCGGGCGGGACCGGGGGAGGCGGGGAGGGGCACCGGTGCGGGACCCTGTGGAAGCTGATGGGCGGATATCCGCGGGTGAGAAGCGGCCGAGGGCTCTCCCCGTTAATTATTTTAATTGGCAGTTTCTGCTGCTCATACATGTCATGAGTTTTGCTGAAAAGCCTGGCAGCCCGTGGAAGAAAGGAGTCTGTGAAAGGCAAGGCAGGACGAGGAGGAAGAGGGGTTCAGTGACAAATTGAGTGCGGGAAGAAAGTGGTGAAGGTTTTGCCGTGGCTGAGCCGGGGCTGTCACCGCCTGCTGATCATCCCCCGGTTAAAACCCTTCCCCCTGCCTTCCTGTTGTGGCTGTGCAGGGAGGTGTAAAACACCGAGAGAAAGGCGTGCTTGTGGCGCCGCTGTGATTTCGGTACATGTGAGGCTGCTTTCCCTGCTTTACAGGAGGGTGGGTTTTGTTCTGGAATTCGGGAAAAACCCTCGTGTCGTGCATGGGGAGGTTTGTGTGAAGGACAAAATATCCTGGTGCTGTTTTGATAGGAGAACTTGCTGGATAGCCTTCCCCTCTGTGCTGCTCTTAGCTCTGTTAAAAAGTCATTTTCGCTTGCTGCGAGTTCACTGAAATGAACGCACATGTTTATTTCTTGTCCTATTTTTTTGTGCTATTTTTTCTTTGTTTATTATGATTAGTGCAGCATAATATTTGTGATTTTTTTCTTAATCAAATACTGTGTTTTGCAAGCCACGAGGCATTGAATGCAGCTGCAGGGACTTACATTACATATAACGTTTGTGGGATTTACTTAGGGTCGTATTTTCCTGCTTCAGTAGTGTTGGAGCAAAATAATGACACAAACGCATCTTGAAATTGTTGTGCTAAAACATTTACAAAGCACAAAATATAAAAACTACGTGACACCCAAAATATGGACCTCCTTCAGAGATTAACAGAACAGCTCGTGAAATTAAACTGAGTTTAGCTGAATTGGATAAAAATAAGGGTTTGGGCAAGACAGTGCCAGTGTCAATCACTGTCAGCCTGAATATTTTTTAATTGTAATAAACCCAGATTTTCTTAGGTTTGTTATTTATAAAGTAAATAAGTAGTAAGTGTATTGCAAAATCCCGATTAGAATTTTTTGCTTAGTTTACATAAATGCTGCTGGAAAGTGATAATTTTTAAATGAACTTCCAATAAAAATACAGATTTCATCCTTTATGGTCTGTGCTACCCAGACCTTGATGCATCAGATCTTGCACAATCCCCAGTTTATAAACAAAATTGAGTGTTTTAATTTTTCTAATGAAGTGGATGAAGTCGAAAAGGAAAAATAGGCCACTCTAATAAAAGACAATCAGCTGGTGAGGATATAAAATTTTATGGACTAGACGGACTTTTTGGAATTTACTTCCAAATATAAAAGTGTTATGACTGCTTTTTAGAAATGTCTCTTCCAGTGTGAGCATTTCTGCAGCTTGTCTAAATTAGAGCATTAGTTCTGTTTGATGTTTTAGTTTTAATTACAGAACTCGTGGCTGTGCTGAAATGCCTTACTAGAAAATGTATGGATTTCTCAGAGTTTTTCTTTTTTCTGCCTGAAAAGCCCAAATCCATCCTGAAACCAGTGGAGAATCCCCACTGCTACGGGTGGGAGCTGAAACAAGGCCCTGTATAACCTCAGGGGTTTAACATGAAAATGAGCTCAAAAATAGGCATTTAAGGCAAGACTTTAAGCCTTTTTTTTGCTTTCCCCCCCACCCTTCTCCCCACTCCTTTTATGCAGGAAGCAAGGCTGGTGCAGGTATGTAAAGTGTCATTTCTGTGAGTTGTGTTTTCCACAGCTCTTGTCTGTTCTGCACTCCTCTGGGCTAGCCAGAATTCTGTGGGAATGTGCTAGAGAAGGGTCTTCTTGCCCGGCAGAGACAGAAATTCAAGTTAACTCTGGTTTTCAAACTCCTTGTATGATTTTTATCTCAGTTCTGCCTCAACCATTTCTGGCCCCAGGCTGCTCGAGCCAAACCTTTCTGGTGTCCATATGTACCATAAATAAGCCAAAGCCAATAGGCTGGGTTTTGGGTTTTTTTACTGGCATTTTTCTGACCATCTTCAGGTTTTCAGCATCTAAAATAGGTTGGGAAGTCTCAATTTTGTCTGTGAAAGAAAATAAATAAGCATTTATAAGCTGTTTAGGATCCTAATTGTAACATTGCTGTAAAAATGCAAGATATCACGACTGCAGGGCTGTGTTAAATATTCCTCTGACTTTGTCCTATTTATTTCCAGAACATGCTTGAAGAGCTATTAATTCATAAGCCAGATGATCCCATTGAGTTCATGATAAACCACTTAAAGCAAAACAACGATGATGGTAAGTGAAAATGGAGACACCAGAAATAGTTCAGTTCCTGATTTGTAAACAGCTGTTGGGAGCTGCGCTGCTGTTGGCAGGTGATGGATCAAACTTTTCAGCCTGAGTCTTGGGGAGGAGGGAAACAACAAAAAAAAAAAAAAATTTGTGAGCGTTTTGGAATAGTTATAGGCAAGATGCTTTTAATTTCTTTTTTTAGTGGGTAATCTAATAAGAAATGCACTTTAACAGTTATAACAATGAAACCCTCTAAGGGAATAACAAAGAGTTCTGGTGTATCAATTATTAATGCCTTCTGTGCCCCATCTGATATTTCCTGTTGTCTTTAAGCTCGCTAATTACTCCTTTTGTCAGGTGTAAATTTGGGTTCCTATTCTACCTGGGCTGGCAGATTCTCTGCTTTTTGATTAGTTTGTTACTCACTGCTGTTAATGAGTTCCACAGCTCAGTGGCATTTCAGCTGAAGGAACAGTGAGTGTGTCTGCTCCTCTGTGTAACAAAACCTGGTAAATTGAATGGGAAGTCTGTATTCTGCACAATAAAAGCATGTACCCTCAATCAAATTATTTGATTTACAAACTGTTCACCCTTAGGCAGATTATATTTGGATATGCACAACTGAACTGTAATTTTTGTTCTGCATGAGCTGTCAGGGAGAGCTGGTGTCACGGAGCTTTGATGTTTCTTTAAAACCAGAGTAAACCATTATGAAAGTTCTGCTGCAGCATCAATGAAATCATTATCACTGGAGGTGGTGTGAGCTCTTAGTGATGCTGATCAGATGGATGTTGATTGAAATGCTGCTAAATATGTTAAGGAAAAAAAAAATTCCATCCTGCAAATTGTGCCCAGCCTTTTTTGGTGCAGGCAGTGTGAATAATCAATCTGGTTTGTAGACCCGTGGAAAATATGTGGAAGAATTTCCTGCAGTTTGATAGAATGCTGATAAAATTTCTTTACATTGGGCTCTCATTTGTCCTGAAGCCCCATAGTATTATTTTTACAGAATTAGGCAGGTTTCCAGCTCATGACTTCAGTACTTAGCAGCTAAAGACAGAACTACAGCAGTTGTTTGTCAAGGGGAAAATGCTGTCTGCTTTTGGTCTGGAAAACCCTGTTAAGGAAGGAGAGGAACTCCAATTAAAATTAAAGCCTAAATGTTGTTTTAAGAATAAATTATATGGAAAATAATGTAACAGAAATGTGTAGCAGAGTTGATTTTACTTTTTGATCATGGCGGAAGGTGCTGACTATTTAGAAGAAAAAAACCTCTTATTAGAGCCATCAGTAAAGTGATGAATTTTCATGATCTTGCCTTGCCTAGACAGTTTTAGCCCTAGAGAAAATTTCAAACGGAGATGTGTAGAAAAGAAGCATTGCATCTATCCCAGGTGTGAAGTTAGAAAACCTTTTTAGTTAATAATGGGATCTAAAGTACTTTTAAAAATATAAACAAGTCTAATGGTAATTATAGCCTACAACTGCCTTGAAAATCTGATCTTGTAGGTCAAATGTGTGGCAAAGTGTTTGTGCTTAGGGCTCTGTGCTATTGTTCTCTCGTGTTCCTTCTAAAAACCTTCAAGGGCCACATGAAGACTGATAATTCTTTTATATTCAAGAATGGAAGTTTTCTAAATGGTACCTTGGTTTGTGCTAATGAAAAGACTTTCAAGGTCCAAGTGGCATTTCTGTGAGTTCCTCCTTGACACTCAAACCTCTGAAGGAATGTGGAACAGTTCTGCAAGAATGTTCAGTATGTACCCTGTGCTTCTCCTCTTTGACAAAGGATTTCTCTTACAAGTTAAGCAAATTTTGTTGTATTAATATTAGTCATAGAATCTTTAGGATTTAAATGGAACTCTGTTGAGTCCAGCTGTTGTTTTGTGTTTTTCCAGGATTCATTTTGTCATTGCTAAAATCATTGTTGAATGTGAAAACTTGCTTTACTTGGACGAGCAAATCCCGTAACATCTCATCAAAACTAAATACAGAATTAAATATGATTTGTTACCAAAGGAAAAGGCATTTCCCAGAATTTCCTGACTTCATTAAGCTGCTGCTTTGGAGCTGCAGTATCAAATAGTGACTATTTGTTGATTGGAGGGGTTAAACATTACACCCAGTGGTGTCCTGGTTGTGCCCCTAAGTCATATGTTTGGGGAGAATGCTTTAGAGGAGTCCTACAAGTGTGCAAATGAGTAAATCAGTGAATTACACTGCCCCATCTGCTACCAGCCACTAAGCAGAGAGAAAACCAGATTTAGTACAAAGTGAGCATTTACAGTAGCCCTGGGCAATATTAAAGCATGAGATGGTGTATATAATGGTATGTTTCGTTTTTTATCAAACGTTTGTCCAAGAAAGCTGTGTATTAAAGCTTCAATACCTAAGGGCTTTCTTGTGAATTTTAAATCATGCTCCTAGTTAAACCTCAAAAGGATCTGTGGATGGAAAGGTTTTTTGATTTTCTTTGAAGTGGTTTGAAGAAGTTGATTAGTGTTGGCACCCAAGCACTCTTTTATGACGCTGTTTATAAATAATTCCTAAGTACCGGGCTGGAGTTTCAAGGTGTTAGATTTAAAAAAACCCTAGGATTTAATCACATTACATTTGAAAGAAATTAGGTGATAAAAACAGCTGATGTATCCTTTTAAAGTATTTTTCTACATTGTGTACTAGTTCTGTTGCACTTGCAAGAAGCAATAAGGGGGGAGTTGTTCTTAAACCTTCCAAGTCAGATAACTTTGTAAAGATGAATCTGTAATTTGGATTTCATGTATGTTTAAAAATTGCACCTGCCCAATAACTGTTAAATGCATGGAAGGCCTCATGAAAATACATTTCACATCCTTGCCTGTCTGTTACCATCAGACACAATCTCCCTTGGTTATCGAGAGCTGAGGAGGTTTTTGGGTGAGTGGATCCCTCCTCTGTTCTGACCTACGTTACTCCCAGTAAATACTAACCAGTCCTTCCTGCACAGTCTCTGATTTGGGGTTTTTTTTCCCAGTAGTATAGGGGAAAAAAAACATCAAAGCTGTTAGTACAAAATGACAGTTCAAGGGATTGCAACCCAAGGTGTATTTATGGAAAAAGTTCCAAATACTTTCCTAAGAGCAACTCCATTCTCTCTTGTTTGTCTTGCCTCTAATTCATTCCCAATGAAGCTCAGTAATACCTATTGTGTTGTGTGTGTGCATTGGATTAAGAATTCCTCAGAACTGGCATGCATTTTTTGCACCTTGCCCCCTTTGGGAAAGGAGAGGAACATGCAGCAGAGAAACACAAGAAACAGAAATGAGTAAAATTACTTTAAATGGTGACAAGAAAATTTGAAGGCAGCTGTCAAAAAGTATAGTGGGGGAGTCCTTCATTTTGCAGTATCCAAATCTTTTCTGAACCCTGACGCAACCTATTTAGGTGAAACTGAAAACTGAAGTATTTTTCATACAAAATATGTTAGTTCTGAATCAATGTTTCAGGAATAAAAGTCCAACTCAGGTAAGGAAATGTTTGTATCTTATGGTTCACTCTCCATGTGTTTAAATGGATTGAGATATACATATCTCATGTATCTCTCCAAGTGGCATAGTTAGAGTGTTAATCTCATTGACCATGGAGATTAAAGGAGGACCCAGCTGGCACTGATTTTCTGTTCCCCCTTTTTTTCCCAGTGGATCCCAATCCCAAACTCTCCACTGAGGCAGCTTTCCAGCTGAAATAATTGTTTCATGGTGGCTACATTGATATTATTCAATATAAGAGTGGGAAACTGGTGGGGATTTTTGCTGTTCTGCATCTTGACATTTGCATATCCTTGTTCCATAGCTCCAAGAATTTGTGTCCTTGGTCCACCTGTTTCTGGGAAAACTACAGTTGTGAGTACCTTACCCTTAGTGTTGTAGCACTTCCCACTCACTTTCTTACTTTCTCCTGAGCTCAGCATTTTGGAGAATTTTATCCTGGGAAAAGAATTTTGAGATTTGTCTAAGTGATAGATGAGCACAAGACAAATTAAAGAGTGGCATTCCTGGGGGATACACCTACAAGTTAAATAGATATTTTCAAGTGAGGTCTGTGAGAACTCACTCAGGTAGTGAAACGGCTGGAATGCAACAGAATTCTGCCTGCCTTGTTTTCCCAGCCTTTTAGCAGGACTAATTAGCCTGGGGGAAGTGAGGTAATTACATATTTGTGGTGTTCCCTCGCTGTGAATTGCTCTATTTGTGTGGTCAGTTGTCTCATGTCCACTGGCACCGCTTAAATGCAAAGGTCAAAGTTGCATTTAAACCTCGGAAACGGCAGGTGATGCTGGTGAGGGCATGGTAGGAAGAATATTTCCTTCTTTAAATTCTGTGTTAAGGTACAGGAGATGGAAAAAGCTGTTATTCAAAGCTGGATCCTCTTGAATATCTTTATTGGAAACTACTTAAAGTTGCTTATATACTTAAATGTTTGTATACTTAAATGTATGGCTAGCAAAGCTCTGTCTTTCTGCAGCCTTCTGAAAAAAACCAACCAAAAACTTGCTTCATTTTCTTTCCAAATATTTCAACCTGTATTTTTTTTTTCTCCCCTCAGGCAATGTGGCTTTGTAAACATTTCAATGCCATACGTGTCTCTCAGGAGACTTTGTTATTCAAGGAAGTATTAATGCAGACAGAGGAAGCAAAGGCATATAAAGAAAGAAAACAGGTGTGTAAGAGAATATAATAACAGTTGTTCTCGTGTCACAGAACAGGAATTATGTGGCATTCCCATGATTTCCACTGCTGAGTTGAGCAGATGAGAGTAAAGACTCTCTTCTCTCTGTTGTACATTGGTGTGTCAGGACACAGAAAGGGGCAAAGTAATGGAGGTCTTGAAAATATTAACCTTGAAACAAGCAGCAGAACTGGGAAAAATCCAGGAATGTACAATCCAGTTTAAAGAATGGTTCATTCTATTATTAAACACAGTGTCTTCTATCTGGGCATGTTTGATAATCTTGATAAAATAAGCATTAATCTCTGAGGTCTCCTTTGGTACAAAATGCTCTGGAAAATATGTACACAAAGAACTTTTTTTGATCTGACAGTGCTACTTAGTTGTGCATGCTTGATTTCTCTGTAGCATGACACAAATAACTTACTTGGTGCATTAACTCAAAAGGAGGATGACAATCCAGTCAGTTCCTGACAGCCCTGGAAGCTCTCAAGCTGAGGCAGGAGCAGCTGACTCAGATTGTTGAATTTTCCCCAATTCTGTGTACCTGAGTTTCTGCACTCAGGTTTTTAAATCCATTCATTGTGGGCATCATAATTGATGTTCAAAGGAGTTGGTCCAAAGAACATTATTTTCTAGGTGTCATGACTCCCAGGATTAGTTTATCAGTAATGTAATTAATTGTCTTATTATTAAAAATTAGTGACAGATTGGAAAAATACATTAAAAGGTGATCTTGAATACTGAGAAGCATTTCATTCCTGCCTTTTTGGCTGATTCCTTTCTCCAATGTCAAAGCATTCCATGTGAGAGAGAATGGGAAAAGTCTGGAGGTTTCGTGACTTTCTCTAACAAGTCCACTAGTTTGAGATTCTATTTTGTCCTTTCTCACCCGTTTTCATAAAATTGGAATCAATTTCCTATTTGTGGGAATTCTACACCCCTGCTAAATCAAATTTAGAATTGGAATTGGCCAACAGATATGTAATTTACTGAGATGGCAAATGGTGTGATACACAGATTAGGGTTATTTCCTTTGAAAATTATGCTAAAATAGGGTAGTGTTTATAAAATTGAATAAAATACTGGATTAGTGGATGAAGTTAGGAGATGCCTCAAGTAACACGCTTCAAGATCTGAGAGGAAAGAGTTCATTGAACTCCCTGAACTCACTGGCAAAAATGTTTGTATTTGGCTGGGGTGATACAGAATTATTCTTACTGAGAATATGTACTTTGAAATCTTAGTTCTAATTATTAGAGATTGTTTTGATAGGTTCATAAATTTATACTTGGAGGGGGAGAATTTAAAACAAAAATTCCCTTTGGTTTAATTACTGTAATTATTAACATATTTCAGACTATATAGATGCACTTTCAAGGGTGTCCTTTTGGGCTTATTTGATTTAAAAAGATGGATGGTGTGGAAGATGAAAGTCAAAAATGTCAAGGCTAATCAGGTAGTGAAGAGGGCCCACAGAGCAGAGGGTGCTGGTGGTTCAGCACTGTGCAATTTGCCTTTGGGTTCGATTTTTAGACTCTAGGAGGAGGTTTTCACTAAATAATTTTTGGTTTTTTATGTGAGTTTTTTTCTTTGAATGTAACTCCTGGAATTAGGAGGGAATCCTGGGTTGGGATGTCTGTTCAGGAGCAGAACAAGAGCTGTTTGCATGAGTTTGGATATAACCAGGGCATTACAAACTTGTGCTCCTGGCCAAAGCAGTGTAATAAATGGAGAAGAGGAAAAGCAGGAGCTAAAGCTGTGGTTTTTGGAAAGTCTGCTGTGAAGATCATAAACAAAATTTAATGTTGTTTCTCACATCTGAGGCTACTGTGGCTGCATTAACCCCAAAGCCAGAGGTCAGGCAGTTTGAGGTCACTTGGCCAATGTCACTGGATCTGGGCAAATGCCTCAAAAAGCTCTGCAAATGTTTCTTCACATATTTGACCTACTCATCTTTAGCTAAGCTTTCATCTCTTTTGTGCCTGCCCATTAAAGCATGTGGGTTTTCCTGGCACAGCAAGCCTTGGAAGGCATATTTAAAATCCATGATTACTTTCTGAAGCTCCGTTTTTCAAGTTGGACAAGCAATCAGTCACCCACATATACCTGGCCACTTACTAATGAGCATAGCTCAGGTGGTGAATTTTAAATACTGAGTGTTCAAAGCAAAATGTGATCATTCTGCATGTAAAAATACTCCTAAAAGAAGTCAAATATTTTTGAATATTCAGTAAATTGAAGAACCACAAGCTACCAATAAATATTCCATGAACAGAAAAAGAGGCTACATTTTTGGATAAATCATTGCAAATTATTCCCTCATCTCTAGTTATTATAATGTTAATAGGAAGCATCTTCAGGTTTTCCTATAGTGAAGTCTAATGATGAGCTATTGCATGTTTCACTTTTCCTGTTAACTGAATAAAATAAGAAGTTGAAACAACTGTGGTAATGGTGGGTTTGTGGGATGGGTGTGCTCTTAATGCTACACTAAATTGCAGTTAAGGTGTTTGCATAATACTTAATAACTGAAAACTGCTCCAGAGTTGTGTCACATCCCTGTGCTTTTTAAAAAGAAATAAAATAGAAAAAAAAAAAAAAAAATCCAAGGTATCTTTAACTATGCATGGTCAGCATTCCAATCTATTCCAGGGTAAGCCCCTCTGAAGAAACAAAAAGAAATAGTTCCAGTTCTAGTTATGTAAAAAAGACCAGCCTTTTACATGTATTTATCTGAACAAACTAAATCTAAGCATTCATGATACTCAGGATCCTAAAGTAAATTTTTTCAAACTTGATTGCTCTTCTCTCCAAGGTGCCAATTTGGAGAAGCCAGAAGTTTTGAGCTGCAGCTGTTTTCAGGCAAATATATCCAAAACTTCCAAGAAAAATGTATACTGAAAAAGCTCCCCTACAAAAAAAGTGTGGGATCTTTATGAAATGGGAATTGAAATATAACTTTCAGTAGACCAGGCATGGAAATTGAAGTATAATGTTTCTGAAATAACATGAAATCTTTCAAATTACTTATGAGTGGGTACAATTTTTTTAGCAAGTATGGAAATAGTGATTAAGCCAGCGTGGATAGAAAAGTGGTCTAAACATGACCAAAATCTCCCAGCAGTGCTTCCTTTACCTGACAGCTCTGTGGCTAAGGTGTGGTTTGGCTGTTATGTGTCACTGTCCATGATTGCAGATGGGGAAGTGCAATCCCATCTACCAGGCTCACGATATATTTATGTGTTTATGAGAGATAAATTATAGATGGGCTGCCTGATATGTACCAGATATCCTGATTTCTAGTGGAATAATTAGGCATTCTGCAAGCAGCCTATTGAAAATTATTTTGTAGGCCACTGCTCAGTGGGAGGAAAACTGCCCAGGAAATGAGACTGGAATTGAGCCACAGAGAGCAGAAGGAGCTAAAACACTGAAACACCTGAATGTGTGTCCTTGATTGTTTTTGTGCAACAAACCCCACTGCAAAGACAGGAGTAAGAATACTGCTGCACGGAGAGAAGCAAGGATAAATTTGGTTTAAATTGGTTTGGCTAGGCTTAGCAGAGCAGCCCCCCAGCAGTCTGCAGCCTGTTTTGACATGACACATGAAAGGAGCAGCCAGGCCCTGGCTGTCCCCAGGAGCAGCGTGGTGCCCCTTTGGAAGGTGACAGGCTCCAGCAGTGAGGGGCTGCAGGAGACTCTGACAAAGCACCCTCGGGACCTGCTGGCTCTCAACAAACACAGCAATTTCCTTCCCTCCTCCTCTGCTACCTGCCTGAGTGTTGTCTCATGCACGGCTGATGTGAGGAAAGGCACTGAGAGCTGGGGACAAAAGAGAGAAACAAAAGCAAAGCCTGCCTTGGCTGGGCCACCTGGGCTCTTCTGTTTGTTTCCAAGCACGTTCCCCACCCTCCTTCAAAGTGCCTTCTGTGGTTCCATTTCCACCACTCCTGGTGAAATTGTTCCATCATTTAATAAAGAAGATTTTTTTAAATCTTCCCATATCATCAACCACGATTTTCCAGTGTATGAATTGACATTCAAAGGAGTTGCTCCAAAGAATATTTTTTCCAGGTGCCATGAGTCCTAGGATTAGTTGATCAGTAGTGTAATTAATTGTCTTATTAAAAGACAATTGTCTGATTATTAAAAATTAGCGGCAATTAGATTGGAAAAATATGTAGATTGGAAAAATATGTAGATTGGAAAAGTAAGTTGAAAGGTTATCTTGAATACAGAGAAGCATCTGATTCCTGCCCTATCTACCTCTCCTATAGAAGCCTATAGAAATACTCCTTTTTCGATTTATACCCTTCAGACTGGTTAGGAAAAAGACATGAGAACCCCCAAAATATGGAACTAAAAGGAGCAGAGAGTCAAGCTCACATTGTTGAGTGAAAGGTAATTTATTTTAATTGGGAGGTAGAGAATCTGATTGCAGGTTGGCTTTTTTTCTGAGTATTCATTTACCAATAATGACAGAATGAGTAAGACAAGGCATTTAGTAAAATGATTAATGGCTGTTATGAGCTGCATGGACAGAAGTTTAGACTTTGAGTTAAACTGGCTAACACGGAGTTTAACCAAGTTCAGAATAAAAGCCTAAATTAACAAGATAGTGAAGCAAATTCTTACTAGAAGTAAAGGAGAGTATTGCTGATTTCTTGTCAGGAAATCAAGTACAGTGTAAGAAATGTTGAGGGGTGCTAATCTGTATAGGAATTTTGTTCTTTTGTCACATTGCAAATACCTTCTTACAAAACATCTCTAGAATGGACAAAGTAGCAGTCATAGAATTAAACAGCACTTTGAAAATACTGGCAGATGCAGTTTCCATCCTGTTTCACAGTCCTGAGTTTAAAAATAAATGAAGTTCAACTATAAAATATATTTTAAATAAACCTTTTGGATCATGAGAGTTACTTGAAGCTATGAAAGAAACCTCCTGAAAATCAGATTCTTTGTGTTGTTTGCTCAGTGTCTGAGGTTCTGTTTGTGCCACTGAGAGCTGGCAGGTCCCTGATGCTGAGCCCTCTGTCACATGCAGCAGTCAAGGGTCAGATCCTTGTGGTTAAAAGGATGCTTTGTGGATGTGATGTTCTTCTGGATCCTTTTACAGGTCTGATGTCCAATGTGTGTGCCAGTGTGCAGAATGTGGCACTGCTTCCATGTCAGTGTGCAAAACCCCTATGGATATTCATGCTCAGCTTCTCTTTAACACTGATTTTTGTGCCCTTATTAACTCTTTGTCATTAATTCATGTTAATGACCCAGCACTCGCACGGAATTATTTATTTCTTTATTTCCAAGAAGACATCTCACTTCACCTATAACCACAACGTGCCTGCATGGTAAAATTCCTTTTGAACTCAATTGTGAATATTCAGCCCTTTTTTTTTCTTTTTTTTTTTGTTCTTTCTTTAGAAAATTCCCAACGCGCTTTGGGCCAATCTGATCCAGGAACGTCTGTCAAACGTGGACTGCATCAAACAAGTAAGAATTGCTCCTCAGAGGGCCGGTGGATAAGCACTTACACAACTCGTGCCTGGTACTTAGCATTCCAAGTCCTGAGCAGAGCAGGGAATGGGGGCAAATCATCGGGGCTCCCGAGCCGGTTGCTTTCTTGAACATCAGCGGAGGGAGTTTGGAGCTTTATTAACAGGATAAAGGGGAGGATGAGAGTATGCATATGCTAATCTTCCAGCACAGAGATGATCAAAGGCTGAACAAGCAGAGCTTTGTTGATTGCCTGGGGCAACTGGCAGAGATGGAGTGGACAAAAAAGATAAACAGAAAATAGATAGAAATCAATATTGTTAAGGGTTTGGCTCTTCTTGAGGAAAAGGGAGGAAAAGATTCTTAACGTTAGTAATTTCAATTTTATTTATTTCTCGTTGTGTCTCTTTTTTTCTTCCTGTGTTAGAAAACACTGCACTTGAATATATTGTCTTCTGGGCAATGATTAGTATGTTCACTCTTAGCTTACACAGAGGCAACTGAATAGGTTTAGCTGTGTTCAAATCTGTGGGATTCCACGTTTCTTACTCCATGTTTCACCACCTGGGAGACTGAAACAATGATATTTTTAATCCTTAGAAAGAAAAAAGTAAAGGGATTTCCAGAAATCCTAAATTGTAGCAACTTTTCTTCGTAAAATACTTCAGACCTTACTCTATAATTGACCTATTAATGTTGAATTTGCAAAGTAGAATGAAACTTTTGTATTGCTATTCACTGTGCTTAAATTATGTGAGTCTGTCTGGTTTTCCTTGAAGGTCTTTTTAGCTGAGCTATTTTACTTTATTTTAACTCATTATAATTACTTAGCAGTCCAGATTATATATCTGGTAGCACTTAATGTATTTTTTAATCTGTAATAAATCCACACAGAACCTAGGCCCTTCAGTTGGCAGGAGAACCTGTTTAAAACCACACGTGCTATACTGTCTTGTTCATTTTTGTGGCATTATTAGTTCTTTTATAACAAGAGCTCTAAAGCCTCTCAAAAATACTAATTTTTTCACATAGGTCTCTTTCCCTGATTAAAAGAACATATGTTTTCAACAGCTACCTTTCCCAGTGTTTTTTTAAAGTGAGTTTCACTGTCAGTGCACAAGCAAAATCTATCGCTCTCCACAGGCTTCTTCCACCTTATTTTCCATCTTTTTTTCCCTGTGCTTTCTATAATTGTTGGCATGGCTTTAGTTCTCCTGTCAATAATGAAGGAAGGATCTCTCAGTGAGTTGTTTTAAGTATTAGGTCATGTATGAGTAAGGTGACAAGATGGTTAAAATACCAACAGCTGCACAGAGTCCTGCCTGCATTTTATGTTCCTGTTGTTATCACCAGCAGCACTGAATCAGTGCTGGGTGTCTTACAGAACAGGGGGGGAAGAAACTTTATGAAGCTGCCCTGACATTCAGCAAGAATGGAGTGGATGTTATCAACCTAGCTGAGGTTTCATCTGTTTTTAGGAAAACCACATGATTTGTTTTTCAAAGGTTGTTAAAAATCTTTACATTAATAGATAGGCACACACAAAGTGACCACAAATTATTTTCTCCTTTGAAAGGGGATCTATGCATTTTATGTGTAATATTTTTCGTGTGTAACACAGAATGAATGCTGTGGGGTTTTTACATCACTGACCAGATTTATGCCATTTCTTTCAAAACATGAGTCAGCATGTTTTCACTGCAAATGTTCATGGATTAGGAGCAGCATGTTGGACCACAGTACCACCAGCTGTTTGTTTTATTTCTCCTTGTGGTGTCATTGGCTTGGCATTAATTGTACAGCTTTCATCCCACTGACAGTAGGAATACAGGGGGGTTTGTGCCGTTGTTTTGACACTCACAGGTTTATAGATGTCACTGGCATTCTCTAAGGAGAACATTTTTATTGATCAACAGCTCTGCTGAGGCCCTGTGTTATGTGTTCTTCTAACACAAACGTCGTCAGGACTGTGAGGGATCAGGTGGGAAGGTCTTGCAGCACACACAGAAAACTTACTGCAAACATTATGTTGGAGCCTGCCACTTGTGAGGCTGCTACAAAGAATTTTCATCTTGTAGGGTTAGCACAGCTTGCCTGCAGCCCCGCTGACTGCTGGGGTTGTGGAGGGAATTCATGGAGCTGGAGAAAGCCAGTGGAGAGAGTTTTGAGGATGTGTTTGAGAGAGAGAGAGCTAAGCCCCCTTCCTTAGGATCTTTAGAAACTAAACTTAGGCCAGTGATTCACACAAATGGCAAGAATGATTTGAGATTGGGGTTTTTTTGTGGCTACCCTAGAAAGGAAAGGCAAGGAGAGCAATGGTTCTTTTGGTTTTACCTTGTTTGGTTCTGTTTGGTTTCCCCTTGGCAGCTAAAGATCACCATGTTTTCTCTGTGAAACTCCATGCAAAGAAAGTGATAGTGCAAAGATTTATCCAGGGAGAGAACCTGCCCATTCATCACATTTTCTGTATTCTGAGAAGAATAGGACTTGTTTTAAAACATCTTTGCACCTTACTCAACTGACAGAACTAATGTGAGCATAAGAGGTTCCTTTCTAATGGGAAATTTGGCAAGGTTTGAGCTTTTTCCATCATCCATACTGCTCATATTGATAGACTGCAAGAGCTGGGTTGTCAGTATTTCTACTGCACTCCTCAGTCTGCCCTGCTCTGAAAAATCTCCAGAATTTTGGATCTGTACTGGCAAAGCTATTACTGATACTAATTTTTTTTTCTGTGTATGTTATTTTCTGACCCCTTTCTTTCTTTGGGAGTAAAAACCATGTAATACTTATTCAAAACCACTGAATAATAATGTGGAAAAACTGTTGTGATTACTTGTTTTCCTAAAAACAGCTATATTCATGACCTTTATGCCTCTAGCTGAGATTTTTTTTTCCCTGATACGCCACATAATTCAGCATTATTTCTTTCTGCTGTTTCTTTTTCTTTATCTAAAGGCAATGTAAATTTTGGATTTGGTAATTAAAAAAAATGTGGAGGATGTACAGGTCAAATAACAGGAGGGAGCTTGAATACCCAATAATAATAAGTCATTATTATTGTGGTGCAAAGTGTGAAAGTCTCTAGGCCTGGTATCATAGCTGAGAGAACGGCCAGCAAGGTAGGGAGATTTACATTTGGGAATGACCTTGTGCATTTCCTTTTCTCCAAATTCCTGAAGTCTGGAGAAGAAAGTGATGGCTTTGAAAGTGCTTCCTTGCTGCTGATTTTTCAGCATGGCCTGGGTCTCCAAGGAGCAGCTCACCTGGCATTAAGGCAGCAGCAGAATCTCAGTTTACAGGGCTCCTGTGGGAAAGGAGGAAAGTTCCCAGCTGGAAGGGAGGGAGCAGTGACCACAGAGTGCAGGCACCATGGAATTTTTCACTTTTAGCCTTTGGTGTGCTAAGTTGCGATCCATGACCGGATAGAAGGTTACTGCTATCAAGAACCAAAAATAAAAGGCTTCTTAAAGAAACAAATTTACCATGTGAAGCTACTAATTACACTTTAATGACAGTCAGGAGGGCAAAAAAAGACCAGTGTTTGCATAAAGCATGATAGGCATATTTTAAGTCAGGTCTTGCTCTGCTGTGTCTTGCTTCCTCTTGCTCCGTTCCCAAGCCACACTCCCTTTTCACTCTTCTTTTTTTCACCCCCCCCCCCCCTCACTTTTTTTTTTTTTATTTTATTTTATCTGTGACATCTGCTTGGAGCTTGTCCCTCCTGTGATACCACACTACTTGCAGCTGTTCAGACCTCCAGCTCCGAGCTGTGCATGGGGTGCCCTGAGCATACGGCCTTTTTGATGTGTGATAAAACAGAACCGAGCCACTGGGGGTATGGAGAGGGAGTGCAGTAGAATATCAATAAACCTGTTCTGAACAAAGCTGCAGCTCTGTGCTGGAATAGACATTTCACTGAAGTGTCAAGTAGATGGATAATATATTCTAATTAGGGACTGACTGATACCCTGCAACTCAGAGACCTTTGGAAATCAGCTCCAAAATGCTCACTTGTTTTGGACTGTGTGTTGATTTTGCATTTGTTTAATGCCTTAAAATATATTTTCTGCAGGAAGCTATTTACCAAGCTTTGTTTTCCTAAATAGCCGAAACTTTTCGCTATAAAATTGCTTATTGCCTGTTTTAAGGACCTTTGAAATTTGTATCTAAACCTCTTGAAGTTTTTTGTGGATTGTTAAAAGTATGGATTGTGGATTGTTATGGTATTGTGTTTACTGCCTGTTGCACATTATGTGATTTGAGCCATAAGCAGTAGCAACTTCAGGTTTTATGGGGGGTGTTTAGGGTTTTTTTTTTCATTCGTTTTGTTATAATTTCCAAAAACGTTGCACTCAGAGTGGAGAAAATAAGCCATATTTATAGTCTGTGTAAATTGGCATCGATTTATTTGCCTCAGACCTCAGATGCTGTTTCTCCCTAGAAGATCTGGACCTGTATATATATATATATATATATATATATATATATATATATATATATATTGTGCACAATAAATTCCAAAGTAGTGCTGAAGTTCCTGGCATAGCACTACAAACATTGTGCAGCTTTGCCTTCTGCAAGTCCCAAGGGATAAATTGATTTCTCAGCACCTGTGTGACCTTAGCCAGTGGTTCATTCTAATTTGGCAGAGCAAACACTGGGAGTGGCAAAAATGGCTTGCAGTTACTCGAGTCTGGTATTTTTCTACATCTGTCAGCAGGATGACATGTTCCTGAAACCAGGCTAATTAAAGAATTTTAAATAGTCTGCTCTATTTTCTTGTGTAATTGGAATGGCCCATTCCCTCCCACAAAAGTCCTGGAGATAGATTCCCCTGAAATACTTGGAGAACCTTTGGACCCTACGCTGACAGAGCACCAGATTTATATGGGAGATGATAATGATTGCCAGCTAATGCAATATTAAAATATCTCCTTTATTTCAGCACGAAGATAGCTCCCAGATTTACTGCGGTATCACAAAGTTATTTTGAGGGGTGGGATATGACAGCAAGGACTTGTGTGCTCAGGCAACTAACAGATAAATTAGGGAGTGTTCAGAAGATTCAGGCTTGAGCCTGGGAAGTGGATTAGATTTCAAACACTGCATCAGACAAAAACTGAGTGGGGCTGCAGCTCTCCGACGGTATTTCACAGATCTGTAAATGTTTTTTTAAAGATGCTCAATCCAACACTTAGCTGGCTATAACAAGGACTTAAGGGAGCAAAAGGCTCTTTTTTCTTTTTTCTTTCTTTTGCTCTGTTGCTTCATTAGCTCTGGGAACGCTGGTTCCATTACTGTGAGTTTTCCTGTATAATTTAAGAAAATAATGAAAGTATGCATATTTTCCTCAGTATTCTTGGCATTAAATCTGTCTTTAGATTTGTTTAGCTCCTTTTTTTTTTTTATATCTACACAGTGTGGGCTGGTATCCTTTTGAATATTTCAAAACTGTAGAAATTGTTTGGGGTTGTTTTTATTCAAGAGAGAAGTTGGTTTGGTTTTTGTTTTTAAGATTGAAACATGGGAAAAAAAAAATCATTGCTACAATCCATAAGTTCCCATTGCTGTGTGGCAGTGGAATCAGTGCATGCATTTCACAAAAATATCAGTGCTCCATGTTTGCTTTCTTCTCTCACAAGCATCCTTGAGAAATACTGTGCTGAGAAGGATCAGAATGAGGTAATTTTTATGGAAATAGCACTGAGATTTAGTATGAATTTTGGGGGTTTTTCTCTTCCAGGATCAATAACTTTTTCATGTTTTTGTTCAATAGGGATGGATTTTGGAAGGCTTCCCTGAAAATCAGGAACAGGCATGGATGCTGCAATCATCTGGCATTTTTCCTAGGCATGTTGGTAAGCAGGACAAAGTTTGTGTGTGCTTGCATCCAGGAGGAAAGACTAGAAGGGTTTGTCCCAAAAAAAATCCTCAATAAATTCAATTCCAGTGCTGGAGACAGAGTCACCAGACAGCAGAATATTTCTAGGGTTGAAAGCCTGAGGTAACCTGGGAGGCTTTAAGCCCTGTCTTTCACACCTGTTTCTCCTTCCACATCAGAGTTCTGTAAATTCCAGACCCTACACCAAGTGTTTTTGAGCAGCTACAAGAAGCTTTGTTCCTGACTTCTATCTCTAAAAATCAGCTTCTATCCTCAGACTAAACCGGTTCCTCATGTGCTAAACACAAATTTATGCTTCTGTTGAATTAGGGAATGTAAATTTCATCAAGTGAAGTGGAAATATGATGATTTTAAGCTTGACCTTTCAGAGTGGGGATGGATTCTGGCTGGGTTTGGGTGGAATGTTTTATTGGCAAAAGGCTGTTAGACAAGACCTTGACAGCTGCTCTTGCCATACAGGAGAAGCCACTTGTCCCAAATTATAATTAAAGGACCTATTTAGAATATAAAAAATTGCTGCAGTTGTGTGGAATGCAGTGTGAAATGCTAAATGCAGAGCTTGCCAGTGCACAGTGAACAAAATTTATCCAACTTGATGAATTGTCACTTTGGATTTGATTTGGATGATATTCAACAGTTAATGAAGAATTCAGAATCGCTGCAGTAGAGTTAGGCAAAAATGTTTAATGTCTAGTACTTGCATGTATTTTTAATATACCTAATAACATCTGAAGTTGAGTTTTGCTCACAATTATATCTGTGCCACCAAGACCTGAATGAGAATCTTAAAGCTCAGTCTGTCTAGTTAATCAAAAAGAAGATTGAGAGGAGATGAGATTTGTGGTGTGTGAGTACCTTAATAGGGAGAAAAGTGCCTGAAAAAGCCATTTAATACAGAGAAGAAAGTCATAAAAAGAACTTGTTTGAAACCTGTAATCAAATGCACTGAAAATAGTAATTAAATTACAGTGTTTAACTGCGAGGATGATTAGCCAAAAGCAACCCAGGGAACTGACAGGTTCTTCTTCTTTTGATGCTTTCTAATCAAGTTTGAACACTTTTCTGTGAGATTATAAAAAAAATCAGTTTCACCACCGAAGTACCTGGGTGAAAAGTAATGGTTTGTGGTGTAGAAGAGAATCTGTCTCGAGTTCTCAGTGGGAACTTCTGTCTGAGGCTCCAGAGACGTTTTTTTATTGCTGGTGGTGATGTTTGTTGGATAATGGGGACAGTTGGTGCCCATGGGTACTGGATTCATGGATATTTTATCCCACTGTATTGTTTAGTAGGTGAAGCAAAATTCTGATTAAAAGTGAAGTAAAATATTTGCAGGGAGAATGCTGGGAAATGAGAATGAGACAAGTATGCTCAAGATAAATTCAGCCACCTTTAATATTAGAATACATCTGAACAGTTACAGGGAATAAAGCAAATAATTAACAAGAGATATACTTTTTTTTTTCTTCTATTTTCTTTTTTGTTGCCTAGTTATGCTCTATGCCCCAGACACTGTGCTGATTGAGAGGAGTGGTGGGAAGAGGCTCGATCCCCTCACACAAGGTGCAGTATATTTGTTCCTGACCTCCCCTTCAGACTGCAGTGCTGCTTGGTCTCAGAAACATTGTAGTACTATTGATGGGGTCAAAATTTAAATGGAATCCCTTTAAGAACTAGTAGGAATTTATAATTATAAATTTCAGCTGTATGAAGATGGTATTTGTTGACATTGCATTATTTTCAGTGCCAATAAAGTACAGGGAAATAAAAAGCTCAGGACTGAGCCTGCAAACAGTGGACTGTAGCAGTACAGAATATTTAAAGGTTAGATCTGTCCATATTAGTTTGTAATTTTGCTGTACATCTCTGCTAGGTCCTGCTTTGTTTCTGAGGTGCAGGGTGTTTTGAGGGTAAATAAAATCACTTCCATTAGGTTAAATAAAAGCATTTCTAAATAAAAGAAACTGTTAAATAGCTCTGGTTTGTCTGTTGAGTTTTATCATCAATCATCCGTCACGAGATAAAATCCTGACATTGCTCAATAAAAAAAAATCAAGCTGGATATTTTGAGGAGTGGAATTAAGAGGGACATTCTTAACTAGAGACCTGTTAAATCATGCTCTTAGTTCCTAACCATGTTCCCTGTAGAGGTTTTCCACACAACCTTTGACTGGCCGAGTGACCCCGTGGTGCAGCAGAGGTTGGTGAAACCAGAAGATCTCTCTGAGCAGGAGGTGTCCAAGAAGCTGCTGGAATATCACAGAAATTTCCCAGAGATTTTCCACATCTACCAGAAAGTTCAGAAATCCATCAATGCAGACCAGCCCTCCGTGGATGTTCTCTCACAGGGTAAATATGTGCTTTGTGGAGTTGAGAAAGTCCTGTTTGAGGGGTGGTTCCTGGCTGTTAGAGTCAGTTTGTAGGATTAGGCAACACAGATGGCTCCCAGCTGAGTTGTGCTCTCTCTAGAACAGCATTTGGGCTGTTCCTGGTAATTATTTTACTGGAGCAAGTGCAGATAACTGGAAATTCTTAGCTCACAGTCCTGCCAAGGAAGAGCTGACTCAGTAGAGCAAATGTCACCGTCATTTCTGTGAGTCTCTCTTCTAAAAGGGAGCCCTGTGGCTCAATTGTTCAGCTCTCGAAGGGCCAGTACCTTCCAAAGTCTGAGAACAACAAGGAGGAGGAGTTCAAAGCTGGGAACATTTCATTGTTTAAAAGCTGTTTGTGCTGGGAGCTTTCTTGTTCAACAATTCTTGTTTGCTTTTGCTTGACTGTAATGCAATCTGACTTTTAATGTTGATCCTTCTAGAAGAGAATAAGGAAACTGCCAGAAAGACCAATTGATGATGTACTTTGTAGCTGTCAGTCTGCAGATGATCTCTTATATCCCAGTAATTTTGCATCTCAAAAAGGTCTTTTTTTTTTAATAACAAGTGCTGCACTTTTAAGATAAACAAGTAGGAAGTTTATATTCTGAATTTACACATTAATTACCTCTAAATTACTTAATTAAATTTAAAAGTTCATATCATCATTCATAAAGAATTCATGCCTTGAATTGTAAATAAAAATGTGAGTGCCTGAATATTAATTATTATTAATTAATAATGTAGTGAGATAAATTGAAAACTGGAATGAAAAAATCCTCTCTAGATCTTTTTTCTGCAGTGCATCAAGCAGCCAGATTTTTTTTAAAGAATAATTAGATGTGGAGACTGTCTAGGGGATCATTACTCCTAATTAACTTGGTTATTTACTGCAAATTAAGCATCATTTGTAAGCAGGGTGCTTTGCCTGTAATGTTTGTGCTTTTCAATACACTGGGTTGTGGAAAATGTTCAGAATAACTGGAGCACTGCTTGGGTAGCTGATATTCAGGGTTTAGGAAGCCATGCAGCAAACAATTTTCTGGTAAGATTTTCCAGGTTTTTTGTTTAGATTTTTATTGCCCCAGTTAGAGTTTTTAAAAAAAGAGGAGATCTCTCATAAATATGAGCAGTATTGTGGGTCATTTCACAGAATTATAAAATGTTGTGAACTTGAATGCAGTTGCTGCTGCCCTGATGTGGGGTGTGACACCCAATTCAGTTGGGCAGTGCAGGATTCCAGCACTGCAGGAAGAGATGGCTACAATCCCATGTGACTGCACTTGTAGCTTCTCAATATTTCAGGGCTGCTAAGTAGAAATTGGAGTTTGCTGGAGGTGCTTCTTTATTAGAAAAGATTTTCTAATCGTACCAAAGCATCTAAGGGAGGGTTCCCTGAAAAAATTGTTGGTACATGCCAATGTGTTGACAATGGCACTTAAAATCCTGATCCTCAGGATGTTCCCCACCAATCCTTTTGTGCTTTTTTAATATTGCTTATGACTCAAACAAACAGTCATATTTAAGCTTGTCCTATTCCTTAGCCTAAAATACTTTTTTTATTACAAGGATTCTTTAGAGAGCCTTTTATTGGAACTGAAGATCTCACAAAAACTCAGCGAGGCTGCAGCTGGTCTGGGCTCACCTTTAGTTGTATCCACTGCAATCCCAGAGGAATCAGAGCCTGTGCAGATGTGCCCATGCTGCTTTAGTCATGGCCAGCCGTGGCAGGTGGGATCTATGCCAGAAAGTTTAGTCTTGGCATTTGACTGGTCCCTGGAAAACTTGTATGGCTTGAGCTGCTCCCTTCTCTGGTATTCTCAACCATCAAATGGGCTCAGCTATGTCCAAGTACAACCCCAGTTTGTCCTCACTGCCAAAGCTGTGACATCTTTGGCTTTTTGGTGAACTCTCAAGTTCTATTTTGGGATTGTAACAAAGTCCAGGTCTCACTAATGTGGCAATGCTGATGATGCTTCACATGTCCTGTGGTCTTTCTAAGCCTGCAGGTTGACCTGAAGGTGCTATTTCCTGCTTGAAGCAAAATTTAGGAGGATGATGTCCAGCAAATGAGTGGTATCAGGCCGAGAAGCTCAAATATTCTTTACAAGTTACACAAAAAGGATGGGTAAAAGAATAAAACATCCACACTCAGTTCTGCGTTGTCACGGCTGAGCAGTGTCATGACACACTGTGCTACAAGTTTATAATATTGTAATTAGGAGTCTTAATCACACACAGCTGGATAAATGTCATTAATTTAACATCCCAAGTTTTCACACTTAAATATTTGTTCAGAAACTGCAGAAAGTATTAAATGTAATTACAGCCCTCTATAATTTGCATGGTAAAATTGTAGCTATCAAGCAAAAATTACTTCTGCT
The DNA here is from genome assembly GCA_018697195.1 of Certhia americana. Lineage (NCBI taxonomy): Eukaryota > Metazoa > Chordata > Aves > Passeriformes > Certhiidae > Certhia > Certhia americana. The sequence goes on from CM031872.1 coordinate 3,903,422, forward strand.
AAAAACAACATGGTAAGAGAGCAATTATTAATTGAATCTGCTCTTTAAAATGGTTTGACAGGCACTGATGAAAGAAAGAGGAGTGTAATGATAGTGAGATTTCTAAAATGCCTCTCAGAGTAAATTGCTGACAGGACAGGGTTTTTTATCAGTGTCCTGATTTTGGGTGCAGAGTCTGGATGTTTCAATGAGAAAATAAACCATGATCAACATGACAGTGTTTTTTTGGGTTTTTTTTTAAAGAAGAGAGTAGTTAATCAATGTTTTTGGTTTGGTTTTTTTAAAATCAATGGGTTAATACCTGTATTTTTTGCCTTTCTCCCCTGTTCTAGTTCTTGCCTTTGTCCAGACCCGGCACCGATCTGCTGCCCCCTTTACACCCCGGATTCTCTTTTTTGGCCCCCCAGGCAGTGGGAAGAGCCTGCAGGCAGCACTAATAGCTCAGAAATATGATGTTGTCAACAGTAAGTTCTCAGTAAATATGCACTTTGCTCAATTCCCCCTTTCACTCTTTTTGATCATTTATCTTTTGCTGTCTGTCTTTCTTGCTTATAAAATGTCTCTCTTTGTCCATTGCTGTGGATGTCAAATTTTTGAGGCAAGTGAGAAGTATTTGAATGAAGAAGTGTAAACCAAGTATATATGCTGTGACAAACCAGCTCTTCATTTTTTTTAATCCTCATTTCATCATTTTTTATAGCTTTTACATCTGTATTTTTCTATTGTTAGACTCCTGTTGTGCTCTGAATTCTTCTGTGGATCAGTGGATCATGAGTGATGTCTGCAGTTTCAGCTTTTTTGACCAAAATTGGGGCACTTTTAAAATAGAATTCACTCTGAACTTTAGTAAAGGCTCAAGCTCTGCACATCTCAAATAAAGTGTGAGAAAATGAAGGAATTAGTTAAAAATGCATCATTGTTCTTTTGTAAAGGAAGTCCCAAAAAGTTCTGCATGAGACTTGTTCATGATGGGCATTTAAATGTTAAAAAGTTCTGTATATAAAAGTGCAGCTTGGTGATAGGATCAGTGCAATATTTTACAAGTTGTGTAGTGTCTTCTAACAGTGGAGTAGCCATAAATTATTTTAAACAAATATCTGGTAGCTGTAAAATTTGCTGATTAGTCACATTACCTTAGTTAAGCAAAAAGCAGGTTTGATAGAATATTCCTGCTGCCAGTTATTGTGCCATTGCTGTATTTTAAAATATCATGTGAAAAGCTAAATATCTATAGATTTATTCAAAGCTATATTTTATTAATTGTGTAATTGGCTTAAAGAAAACAAAATGTGCTTGAATGTATTAAAAATTATTTTGTTCCTGTCCTTTTGAATTTTTTTCCAACTTTTTTTCAAAAACTGCAGGATTCATAGTGCTCCATCTAGGTCAAAATTTGCATTTTTTTTTTTTTTTCTTAAAGTAACTACAATATTAGAGAGTTACAGCTCTTTTTATTAAAAATCATTGCTAGTGCTTTACTCATATGTTGAATTTTATTTTAAGTATTCTGCAACCCAAATATTAGAAGAATTTTAGAAGAAGATTAGAAGAATTAGAAGTGTTTAATACAGAGTTGGAAGACCATAATTTTTCAGAATAATATTCAGCATACACTTTATTTCTATTAGATCATTGGGCTTGAAGCACAGGCTCAAAAAATTAAATCTGTGTTTAAATAGTCTCATGAATTGGGTTGAATTTAGATGTGGACTTATTAGGTGTCTTAAACTGGGGTCTGTGCACTGAGTTTCAGTTATGGTTTTACTCTATTTATTATGAATATGAATTTGCTTCTCCAGGACAACTGGTGACTGTTCAAGTTGTCACTTAAGCATTGAACTTTATCAGCTTTTTTCCAGGAACATTGCTGTGGAGTGGTTCTCACTCCTGTTGGCCTGGCAGTGTGATTAACAGCAATAAACTGATTAAAGGGTTCCCTCTTCTCCCATCAAAGTCAGTGCCTGTTGGTGCTATTGATTCCAGGAAGAAAGGAATTGATTTAGGATTATTAATTGAATAATCTCCAGGGGGACCTATAGGTAATATTTACCAAATTGGTGTTGTAACCAGGATTTCTGCTGTTGTGGGACCTCTCCATGTCTTGGTTCCCTCTCTGTAAACTCACTCATCTGGGGCAGCAGTGCTGTCCAAGCCCAAAGCAGGAAATTTCATGTACAGCTTTCCTGGCTCAAACCTGAAATCTGCATCTCCTGGTGTTCTGTGTGCTTCAAATCAATGATAATATTGCATTAGCACAGTTTTTAAATGTAATCCTTACATGATCATTAAATGATCCAGGGAGGCCCTTCCTGAACTGAGCATTATGCTTCACCTCCAGCAGAGTGGTTCAGATGCTGTTCAGCAGCTGGAACTTTATTCAGTAATTACAAGTTTATAAAAAGTGAAAGCCACTAGCAATCCCTTGAGTTGTTATTTCAGAAATATATTTGATTAATAGCATTCTCTCTATTTTTAGTATGTTCTTTGCCAAATATATTCTTTTTTTTCTTTCATTCCATATCCTCAGTCTTCTTGCTTTTCACTCTGCTTGGCCAAAAAATAAAAAAAACAACCCTAACAACAAATTCAAAAAACATACAACTTTTATTTTATTCAGTGACCTTATTCCAGTATGCAGCTTCTGGGTTGTTGGGTTGTTTTTTTTTTTCCTTTTCTTTGTTGCCTCCTTTTTAAAATTTAACCTTGTGTCTTTTTTGTTCTTCCTTCCTGTTAGTTTGCTGTGGGCAACTGCTAAAGGAAGCTGTTGCAGACAACACAAAACTTGGAGAACTCGTTAAGCCTTACATTGACAATGGATGCCCAGGTAGGGCACGTTGTTGTCTCATTACACTGTAGTTACAAATTTGTAGGAAAAAACAAATTGTAAGTGAATTTTTGTGGGTCAGATTCTAATCAAAGTAACCTGAAAGTCGATTAATTCCATTTATTCCATGGGATTTGTAGCACTGTGTAACAGAAGTTAAATTTCTAAGGATATTTTATATCCTCAAAGCAAATATTCACTGTTCCAGTGAAATTCAGATTTCTTTTGCACATTCCAAAATCTGAATTCCATGCTTTAATCTCTAAATCAGAATAAGAATTCTGGTGTCAGTGCAAACTGTTTTTAAAGCACACTATTGTGTCAAACTACTTTCAAAGCACAATATTGTGTTTCATTTTATATTTGAATGTTGACTTCTAGAATGCTACCATAGTTTCCTCTACTTTCATGTAAATATTTTAAAGTTTCTTTGTACTTCATTTCTATCAGCATTTTTGGTTGTGGGAGGACTGCCACAACAAATGTTGAGTATACTTTGCTTTTGGTTCTGCAAGGATTTCAGATAAATCATAAATACTGTAAGCTCCTGAGGGCAGCAGCTTAAACCTGTCTGCCTGTTACAGTTGTCCTGCTGTCAGTGTGTGCTGGGTATCAGAAATCAGAGAATATCTGTGGTTAAAGAGGAGAAGTCGTGTTGCAGGAGGGTGGAAGAATGTTTATTTTGCCAAATTGCAGTGGCCTGGAAGAGGAACTTTCAGTGAGGTTTCTGGCAATAGCCCAAATGGTTTCCTGTGGTACAAACACAACGAGACAATTGTGCTGAAGATGGGGAAATCTCAGTTAAGCTTCAGTATTAATGGAATTTTGAGCAAAGCCCCCCTGAGCAAAGGGAAGTCTTCACTGTCTTTTATTTTTAGCAAAGAAATATATTTGGTAAGGTGAAAAGCTTGAAAATCTCGGGGGTTTTTTTTTGTTTGGTGGGTTGGGTTTTTTTTGCTTTTTGCACACTAGCTTAATTCTGAGGCTGAATTAGTCCTGAAACACAAGCCTTTAAAATCAACTGAGGTTTCCTTGATACCAGACCCAGAGATGCAGGACTTTTCCAGGCCTTTCCAAAAGATATTTGGCAGCCTGCAGCTCTGGGGGTGCCATCCCTCTGTCAGGCACTTTATCAAGCTGCAGGGCAATGGATTTTATCTCTGAACTTCAATGAATGGATTGCATTTATTCCTAATGCAGTCACTCAGCTCAGTGCATTCGTGGCACTGCTGGGAGTAGGAGCTGCTGTGGGGGCCATGGAGATGGAAAGCAGGAATCTCTGCAGCCTGGAGGAGAGAAGTTGGGTCCTCTGGAATGGGCACAGAGATCTTGGAGAGGATTTTCTGAGTTAGAGAAACCCAGAATGGGCATTTGACTCAGAGTATGTTGTGCAGTGGATCCAAAATCTGCAGGTGTGGGAATAATTCCTTCCTGTGTAATCTGGTTGACCTGAATGTGGTTGATTTTGAGTGGAGTTTAACTCATACATGGAGATCCTTTTAAGCTCTGGGTCTTGCTTGGTATCCATTAATTTCAGAATCTTATGTGCATACTGTAATTTCACTGTCTGCTCATCTCTGTGGAGAGGAGGATTGTAAATACCTCACTCTCTAAATTTCAGTTATGGCTGAGATGGGAGTTTGGATGATATGTTTATTCTAAGATAGCTGCTTTAAGAGCTTCCTTTACTAAAATGTTCTTTGTGTGTTTTATAAACTTCATCTTAACCATTAAAGTTCCTTAAAGGAGATGCATTCCCAGTAGAGTAAAATAATTGCACAGATCATAATTTTTAGCCAGTCCTAAAAATATACACATCCTTAGTCCAAGAGAGCTGCTTTCATTTCAGGAAAATGAAATTGAAGTTGTAATTCCTTTCTTCCTCCAAATTAGAAATTATTTCAGATTTAGATTAATTTTTTAATACAGCATGCACAGATAGAGCTATACAACACTTCTGAATGTTAATAGGGATCATAACTATATTTCTATGCATTATGCTAAAAATTCTCCCTTAGATTTGCTGGTATGCACATATATATTTTATATAGTGGGACACAGCACAAAATTAAGGGCTGAATAAAGATAAATATCATCCAGCAAAACCAGAAATAATAAGTTCTGTCATTTTGCTAATCCTCCTCTCCCAGGGATAACAAAGAATGAATTTACATTAGTAAACACTAACAAGAATTCATTACTGCCCTCACAAGAGGCTTGGAGAAAATGGAATAACACAGGGTACTGAAGAGGAAAGGTGGGCAAAGAATCTTTGCATCTTTGCTCTCTTGCTGCAGCCCAGGTTAAAACAGGGGAAAGATTCTCCTGCTATGATTGACTGCAGTCAGTTTCCAGAAAATCTCACTTGCAAAGACTCAGTGTAGCCAATAGCAGACAGTGTTGTAAGTGGAAAAGCAATTAGAACTTACAACCTTTTCATTACATTTCTGGTGAAAAAACAGCTAAAGAGGTTTAGCTGTTCCTGTGGGTGGGGAATCATGCAAGTGACATTGGCACAGGGCAGTGGAACCAAAGGCAGACCAGGAAAAAAGTTGTTCTCAAATCATTACTTATCAAAATGAAAGCAGTGCCATAAAATCTTGAGGACATGCCTCATATATTCTTTAAATGCTCCCCCAAGGGACTGATCTCAGTGTGTTTCCCTTCTCATGGACACCACTGATTGCATACAATTAGTCATTTAGGATGTGCCAACCGGGCATGTTGTGGTGCTGTAACAAGGCTCAACCCCCAGCCTGTTCCAAGCTCACTCATTATTGAGTTATTGAGGCTGTCCACTGTCTGTTCTGCTCCAGTTCTGCTTGGCTAACCCAGATCTCTTCATGGCTTTAGGATTCATCAACATTCTCCGTGCTGTTTTTCCTGTGCTGCTGCTTCATGTATACACTGTGTATTTCAGTAACAGGCCAGACAATCCTGTTTTTACCCCAAAAGGCATCCCAGTATTCCCATTTTCTGTATTTTCTAGTGTTTGCTGTCTCATCGAGACCTGCTTTTTGTCAACATCCTCAGGTTTTTTATATGGTGATATATTTTACTTAATGAAAGCAGCATAGATATTTTTGAGCCCATTAATTTTTTAATTCTCAGGACATTCTAGTCTACAATAGGTGCACTCTAGATATTGAAAAATGCATTTTTGGTGATAAGTTCAGTAACCTGACAGCTTTCTACCTGTCATAAACATGGAGTTGTGCTTTGGACAACCAGTCTGAAATGCAGAGACCATTCCTTTAGGATGTTGTGGTTTCACTGACTACTGGGTAGTTATTATAAACTATACTCTGGGCAGAATATTACCAACATTGGAGTCTAAGACCAATCTTCTGGTCACTAACTCCAGTTGGATTAACTCTTGGTCAATAACATTAAATTCAGCACACACCATTTGCTTGGGCAGCCTTGGAAGAAATGGAGTAAGAGGTGAGGGCAGTGGCCAGAATCCTCCCACAGGCAGCAAGACAAGTCCCATAAATTAATTTATTTGGTTTGATTCCTTCTGATATGTTCTGAGGTGGCAGTTCCATAGACTTGGCTCTCCCCTGGACAGATGATGCCTGTGTAGAAAAATCTTTCATAGACCCCCACAGGCCTGAAGGAGACCTTTAAACAGAATTCCTGTGCTCAGGTGCTCCAATTCTGAGGAGGGCTGCACAGCCTGCCATTCATATCTCACTGAAAACATGGACAAACATTAATTTAAAGTTCCATCTGCATGATCTTTATTCACCATCCTAAAGATGCCTGTCAGAATTTGATACCCTGGGAGAACAAAAAAAAATTGCAGAAAGCATTTTTGTCCTCCTCACCTCAATGTCCCTGTTGTTTGCCCCTTGAGGTGTTTGCATTGTATTAATGAAAGGACAAGCAGAAGAATTTTGGGGGCATCACAAAGATAGGGAAGGTCATCGGTTAGTTGAAATCTGCATGTCATTCTGTCCAGTTTTTTGTGGTGAAATAGCATGGAGTGCTAGTAATTAGCTAATTAATATATCTGTTTGTGAGGCTGTAATAAATAGAGCCAAGAGAAGTGAGATGGCAGGAAAGCAGCACGAAGAGCAAAACCACTCCCAAACCAGTAAGATTCTGCTTTTCAGCTGTAAGAACTGCTATTAGTTTGGGTAATTGGGTTTTTTCCCCACCAAAATGAAGATTCAGAAGGTAAAAGAACTGATTCATGGCACACAGATAACATTGCACTGTTTGCAGCCTGTTAGAGTTGAACACACACAATCTGTGTTGCTTTTTTCCTCTTCCTTTTTCTATTTTTTTCTAAGTTGTAATGTCTGAAGCTGTCCCCAATGGCAATCTGCACGTAGGGGGTAAAATCTGGAATTCCCTAATTTCTCCTGTTTTCTAATAAAAACTATTACTTTTACAAATACAGATTTCCCCTTATTTTAAATTGCAGTGGTTTTAAAGGGGTGCTTTTTTGGTGTAGCCTCTGAAAGTTGGGGTCCCCTGGTGATTGTGATCACAGCCTCACTGAAAACACTTTGCTCTGTTCAGGGTTGGGTTTTTTTGGGGTTTTTTTTTGGTTTTGGGTTTGTTGGTTTGTTTTTTTTTTGACATCAAATTAATATTCTCATCACTGAGCGTGAAACACAGATTTGACAATAGAGCAGCTCCTCTTTGTTAAAAACTCGCCGAGAGTTTCAGAGTTGAAAGGCTGAGTAAATCTTGATATCTGAGGGGGTAAGCTCAGTGTTATTTCTTGTTTTTAAGAGTGCTGTACTGGCGAGCTGCAAGCTGTCTGAACATTGCAGAGACCCTTTGGGAGCTCCATTGGTTTTCAGCAAGCCTTTGCATGCAGTGTGTTTGTACTGGCTGAAGACAGCGCATGGCTCTCTAAATAATTTACAAGTTGATTAATAGACTCACATGGGTATAATTAGAAGAGGGAGAGACAGCAGCTACAGTAACGGGTACAGTGCTTGGGGGAACTAGAGACTTTATTTTTTTTAAAGAAACTTTCTAGGGTGCTGGGCGTTTGAAGATAAGTTGGGAAGAGCTCAGTGCCTCTTCTCTTTTGAAGTGGAAATAGGACAGTTTGAATCCGTCGAGTTTAATTTTTCACAAGCTTTAGGGGCCCTGCAGTGCAACTCCCTTTTTATTATTGAAAAAAACTCTCCATTTTTCTTTCATTTTTCACACACATGCACGCACACACACACAGAGTCCAAACAGGAGCTAATAAACAAATCGATTTTCTACTTTATTTAAGTTAGTTTTACAGCAATTCTATAGCTCCCCTAAATGTGCACCTTGTTCACAAATAAACTGTGTAAAGTTACAGAGATATTTATGAATACACCACACTTTAATTTATGCATTTTTAAGAAACCTTCACCTCTGTTTGACAATGCTTTTGAAGTAGCTCCGTTTTTCAAGTCAAACTTTTGACTTTTCCTCTGGGACTTCTACAAAGGTTTTTTTATGGAAAATAGGTAGCAGTCTTTTTTCCTGCTAGGAGAAAATTGGTGGTCAAGAGAACATAATAAAATTTAATTTTTTTATTTTCTGTTTTAGGTGGCCATATTTTTGTTATGGGATGCAAGGTTGTAAACCAGAAAGTTTTAAATGCAGACATATAGGCAGTTGGTTGTCATTTTCTTCCCTGAGTTTTACTTTTTCATGTGTTGAATCACTGCAAGATGATAAATCAGAATTCCCTTTTCCTTTATTTGAACATCTAGAAGGTATTTTTCTTTATTGGTGTATCTGTCTGGCAGATGTTCAGAGCTGGAGTGAGCCTTGATCTACAAAGATATTTTTAAAGGCCACCCCACTTAGGAGTAAAAACAAAGCAACCAAAAAACCCACCCCAAAAAGCCAGACCAGGCAAAATAAATGTGATTTAATTAAAGGGAGGAGTGCAGTTGTTTTCTGGAGCAATTGTGATAATCAGTCAGTTTGTGGATATGGTCCTGTCTATATAAAATGGGTTTGCAGTGATATTCACCATTCCTGCTGTAGCTGGAGGATCAATACTCAAATATTTGTGCCACAAACCCTCATGAATTTGAGAGAAGATGTGGCCCTTGGCCATTTGGGGCCTCGCGGTTGTCAGGGGCTTTTATACAGCAAAGGACAATATAAATGTGAAGTATTAATCTTTTATAGTTATATTGATCTTCATTGCTGACAGTCATTCTTTAAAATTTAGTGAGGTGGGGGGCTCCTTTCCTTTCCTTGCAGTGCTGTCTCCTCACCAAAGGGCTGCTCAGTTGAATTCTGTGAGGTTTTGAGTTTGGGGTGGAGATATTGTAGGAGTTTTTATACCAAATCCAGAAGGAAAAGCGCATTGCATGTTGTCAGCATCCCCTTTTTTTGGAGTTCAACATAAAATTCTGGATTTGACTCTGTTTCACAGGCTGTAATACAAACAGAACCAGGCTGCTGGATGAAACAGTCTGTCATAACAACAAGGAAAATGTTAAACAGCTTTTGTATATCCTTTTATATTTTTAAATGTCCCTTTAATGTGGCTGGGAGGTGTCAGGAGAAGGGGAGATGCAGGGCTGGGCAGGATCCATCCAAATCTTGAGGGTGTGGAGCACGCGCTGGCATCAGGCATCCCTGGTAGGGGTTAGGAACCCCTTCAGGGACTCCTCATCCCATGGGAAGCAGTATTTGGTGTGAAAAAACAAGATGTTTTTCACCGTGTTTATCAGACCAATTTATTCCTTTTTTAAAATAATATCACTGTCAAGAAGGGTTTGTAGGTCAAATTCTGCACCGTGTTCTTCAGCAGAGCTGAACTTATAGAAATAAAGAGGAAATAGGAACTTGGTTGCTAATGGAAATTATTGAGTCCAGTGGGTTTGAAGGGTAGTTGTTCTCTCTGTCCAATTATAATCTCTCTGTGGAAACCAAAGGAGTAAAAAGAAATGCAAATACGCATTTTTGTTACTGGTTTTAGAAACTTTCAGAGTTGACACACTCCTGTGAGAGAGTTCAGAGAAGCTTTTGTCTCCCAGGCAGGTAAACTGAGGCAGAAAACCTCGTTCAGCTCAAGCCCTGCCACGATCAGGGAGTGTGGATGGGAGCCCAGGTGTGAGGATCCTGACCTTGGAGAATCATCCTGGGATTCCCTGGGAGCCAGGCCATTAGGGAAATCCATGGAAAACAACACAGAAGCCATTTTTAGTGAGGACAAAAGCTTTTTGTTTGCATGCTGGTTACTAAGTTTGGACTGAATTTCCTTTGCTTAACAGGTAAAGTGGTGTAATGGGCTGGAATCTCATCACTAAATGTGATCACATGTAATTCCTGAATTTCTGAGAGCTGTAGGAAAGCACTTCTGAAGGTCTTAATTTATCCTCTATCATATGATTTATGATTATATATGATCGATAATTTAGGATCGTACCTGCTTTAGAAATGGTATCATTTCCACTTTAATGCAGCTAATTCCTATTTTAAATGACCAAAACCCTAAAAAACAAAAATTAATATATTCTAACAAGCAAAAATATTTTGAAGATGGAAATGAAATGTTTATTTTTACTGCATTAAGAGAATTACTCCGATTCTTACAGAAGCGCTTCTCAGCGGTGTTAAACGAGCGAGTGGAGATGGGATTTCTGTAGGATCGGTCCCTTTGATGGATCACCGAGGGGTGCGAACCTGCGGCGGTGCCGGTGTTTGCTGCCCCTTCTTCAAGCCCGATCAAACCGGAGATGTTTCCGTGCCAGCAGCGTCCGGAGCGGACGCATTTTCCCCGAATTCCCGATTTCCCGAATTCCCGATTTCCCGAATTCCCGAATTCCCGACGTTTCGGCTGCGAGGCGGGAACCGGCTGCGCTGCCCGCAGTGACCGCGGGGTGGCGACAGAGAACAGCCAACGGCGGCCGGGCTGTGCGGGGCTGAGACAGCCAAGGATAACCCGGGACAGGCAAGGATAGGGACCCCGCCGGGCTCCCCAGGACCCTCGGGGTGCGTGGGGTCGGAGCCTCCCGGGACTTTCCCCCCGGAGAATCCCCGGAGGAACCGATTCCCTTCTCCCGAGGCAGCTCCCGGGGTTTTCCTCCCGGTGCAGCAGCGCTGTCGGCCCGGTGTTTATTTACGGTACCGTACGGAACCGGCTGCACGCAAACCTGCCCGTCCTCACCCACCGGCGGCTCGGAGGAGCAGCCTAAATCATCGGCCAGCCCACGCGATGGTAAATCACTGCTAAATGGTTCTCAAACACATTAAAAACCAATTTATACAATCGCAATCGATACCATCTCTGAGGAACTTAACGTGGGCAAAAAAGCAGAGTAGAAATAGCCAATTACTCGTGGTGAATCATCCAGAGTTTCTAGAGCAATAAAATAAGGAAATCTCATGCTTTGCTAAATTTGGGGATTCCTGGACAATTCAGGAAAGTAGCCTTTGGCAGTAGCTTGTACTCAGGACAAGATGTTAATTGTCAACTAGTGGGATCAAGCCTCAGGCATCTGAATTAGCTGTGAAAGTCTTCAGACCTTGCTAAAAAAAAAAATCCCTGTAAGCAGGATAAAGCTCAGATGGACAGTATTGTCAGAAGGACCTTTTAGAGCACAAAGCTGACAGAATTTGTATCTGTAAATGCATTTATGCTGTACTTAGAATCAAGGGTTTTTAGGTTTGGAGACGTGAGTTGATACCTTCCAAAAGTCTGTTTTAAAGGGAAATATATGGAGAAGGTATCAATTTAAATATGATAATTGCATAGCTTGGAGCACTGACAGCATTGAAGTTATGGGAGAATAGTGCCCTGTAATCTCTCAAGTGGTGTTTTTCCCTTTCAGACTGTGCCTTTAATGTTCTGTTACTTTTGTCTGGAGCAGATGGTGTGATTTTGTAACTGATTGCCTGATTTTGTAACTGATTGCCTGATCCAGGTTTCTGTTAGTCCTGCAGATCCACGGATTGGGGAAGAGCTAATAGGCCACACTCCTGTGAGCTTCATGAGGACGTACTTCTCCTGAGAAGTACCTGATAACTCTGAAAACCTTTGAAGCTCTGAGAAGGAAATTTATTTTTTAAATGTTCTGCTGGAAGGTGCTGCTTTACAGCCCTGGGGATGGAAAATCTCTGGGTGTCCACGCAGCAGTTCCAGCACGAGCAGCAGCACTTTAAGCCTTGTCCCCTGCCTGATCAAACCCCTGCAATGATTAAATCACTTCTTAGATCCACAGTTACCAATTCAGGGGGCGTTGTCTTGATCATTAACGTGGTGGAAGAGGCTGGGAGATAGAGGAGACACAGAGTGTGGGGTTGGTATAGGTACAGACAAATCACATTTCCATCTGGAGCTGGTTGTGGCCTCATTCTGCTGCTGTGCCATGCCTGGGGTTCACTGTGATCCTGGTCCACAGCTCTCTGATGCTCTCAGGAATCACTGCAGCTCAGTGGCTCTGCAGCTTTACTTCTGAGGGGTGAATTTTACTCCTGTGCCTTGATTTCTCTCCCTCATAGAGGGATGCTCCCACCTTACCTAGTCTGGGTATCTCTTTGCGGCAGCACGTTGTATTTTTTACAAGAAACTTGCCTTTGGACTTCTCTAATGATAAAGTAAAATCTCTCTTGTGTCTCATTCCCCCAACTTTCAGAGCTGGAAACTCACACAAGCTTATGTTGAAAAGGAATTGATTATTCAAAGCTCTTGTGCTTCATAATCTCCTTAAAACATGTAGATTGACTGTTTCATCAGGAAAGCTCTATATTTTACTTTGCTATATGCCCATTGGGTCGTGTGCTTAAGGCCAGGAGACCTCTGGCTAGTTCCTCACAGGCTGTGTGCCCCTCCAATTACAGGTTATTAATTTGCCTTACATTCCAGAGACAGTTCCACATGAGTGAAAAGGAATTCTGTACTGCAGAGTTCTTCATTACCTACTCTGTCTGTACTACAAAATAAGAATAATACTGATTTTTTTTTTCCTCCCTTTTTTTTTTTTTCTTTTCTTTTCCTTCCCTCTGGTCTGTGGAAGATGTTTTACAGTTTTAATGCAGCTGTTTTAAGTGTGACTGTTCCTGTTCAAGGGCAGCTGATGTACTTTGTAATGCCACCGAGCAGCCAACAAGCTCTGTTCCCCCATTGTGTTGAAGTGATAGGTATGTTTGCTAATCAAGAGGAGAGCAGAGCTTGCTGTCTGACTTGTTTATGTTTTATTTCTCACCATCAAGCTTTAGAGGGAGGCACAGAAAATATGTAAGCATCTATATTATTCAGTGATGTATATGTGTACATGGGTGTTGCTGATGTCTTGCAGTCACTCGTGGCTGAAGGGAGAGAGGTGTCAGGTGTCCCCAGCATCCCTCAGAGTACCCCAAACCTGGCATGCCATTAGATAAACTATTAATTAATTGTCTCTGCATCTCATTTTTTTTCCCCTCGTGTGATTGCTTCAGTTTTGTTCCTAAATTGTGACCACAGTGGAGGATTTTGATCATCAGGGTTCCCAGAAGGCCTCTGGGAAGTGCTCAGACCCAGGAAATGCCCCAGGTTCCCATCAGAATTGCTTTTTAATTTCCTCGTAGAGCTGCAGTGTTTCTCCTTCCCATATGAAGGATGGAAGCAGTCTGGAACTGGGGAATCTCCCAGGATGTGCTGGAAGTTCAACAGCACAGGATATCCATCTCTCTGTGCCATTCCTGCCCCTTCCAGCCTCTGCCCTGATGCCCTGTTCATCTGACAGGGATGTCAACTCTGGCAGAATCCTACTGCAGTTTTTTACTCATAGGTTTTATTTCAACTCCTTGAAAAACTGTTTTGAGCATTCTGAAATTTAAAAATAAAATCATGTCACTTAGCCTCTCTGTAAATCCATGTCAATGATTCCAGTAGGATTTGTCATAAAATAACACACATGGAGAAAGTTTAGTGCTGCAGCCAGAAATTTGGGACTGTTGGAAAATTCCACTGGTCTTTGTATGGAATGCATTTTGGGGAAAGAGAAGGTGGGTTTGTTTATTTTTCTTTATTCCTGCTAAGATATGTTGGGTTTGTATCAATTCTTCTTAGTTGGAGGGTGGGGAGAGAACTGAAAACTGGAAAGTGCACTGAAATTCTCCTGTTCTCCCTCCCATACCTGCCTGCAGCTCAGGTGTTGGGTAGGGAAGAAGCATCCATCTGATAAAATTCCTTCCTGCTGCTGCACTATTGTTACAGTTAATTTTATGAATCCCATTTTTAACAGAATACCCTGTTTTTGCATTGTCATTTTGCTCTTTGTCAAGTGTGTGGGTTTATTCCATTCCTTTTTTTTTTTTTTCTCCTTTCAGCAGATGGAGAATATTACTCTCTTTAACTTGTTCTTTTATAATGTGAAGTGGATATCCTCAATTAATACACTAATCTGTTTCCTAATTAATTCCCTGCGGTTTTCCTCTCTTTTTGCTGGTACATTGAATCCTGAGTGCAGCTCTGTAAACTCAGTAATTTGATTATTTAAAGGAGAAGCCATGAATTTCATGATAGAGGTGCAACGTTAAATTCCAGGAGCAAACAGATTCTATTATTGCAGTTTAAAACCTGCTTGTTCCTGGGGTAAAACTGTGCACTGCTAATAACTCACTCTGCTAAAATCCAGGCAGATTGCTGTCAGCTTGTCCTGAAGAGAAGTGCAGTGCTAGAAATCTGACACATACACTCTCCTACAAGCACTTGTTGTTGTATTTTTGTATGCAGATGTGATGGCAGGGTGAGCATCAAAACATCAACCTGCCATGAAGGGGATTTATGTAGCAATTTCTCTCTTGTTTTCAGTAGAGGCACTGGTGTATCAGACAGATAAAGGGAAGGGGCTCTCCTTGCTGCTTGGGAATTGGTTTGGCTGCTTTGGGAAGCAGCTCCAGGTGATTTTGCTGTCCTTTCTTTGAGGTTATTTGACTCTGAGCCTGAGACATAACAACAATCATTGGAAAATCAATAGTCACTCTTGTTGAGCTTAATAATTTAATTCTGAACACACCCCCTCCTCCCAAAAAAGAAAAAACAAAGTTTAAGTATCTTAATTGAAGTATATTACTTTATAAAGACTCTAGTGAAAATGTGCAGGATACTTCCTTACCACTGTCTCCCATTATACAGAATTTTAAAAGCTCCATAGTAGTTGTAATCCCAGTCAATATCTTGCTGATTTTCTCTCTTGCCCTAAAGAAAAATAATAATAGAGGAAAAAGAGCTTTTAGCTTTAAAATGAGGATTTCATCAATGCAGTAGTTAAGGTTGTTGAAATTAATTTTGAAAATTATTTTCAGTTATAAAATCTTCAAGCTTTTGGGTAAATTGGAGCAGTAGCACACATTGTTCTGTTGTGGCAGAACCATTATCACCTGCTGAGTTCAATCCAGAATTCTTAGAAATTCCTTTTCCTGTCTTAGGATTTCTTTTCCACAAGTTGGGTCATTGTTTGTGCATTTTGACAAGATTGTGTCACACACATCACTGTGACGCCAGTCCAGTGTGGCTGAGAGAAAAAAGTACATCGCAAAATGATGTGGGCACCAGCCTTTACCAAATCCTTTGCTTTGGTCCTACAGCCCCTTGTGAGTTTGGGGGTTCCGTGACAGTAAATATTCAGAAGCCAACAATGCCCAGTGGCAATCAGTCATAAATGGGAATAACTGGTTTGGTGCCAGGAGGGCTTGTGAGCATCTCCCTTCAGTGCAGACTCAGCACACAGAATAAATGTCACCTTTTTCCTCCTTTGCAGTGCCAGACAACCTTGTCCTGAGGCTGCTGACGGAACGCCTGAATGCCCTGGACTGCCTGACCAATGGCTGGGTGCTCTCTGGCTTCCCCAGGGATGTCAAACAGGGAGAGCAGCTGCAGAAAGCACAGATTAATCCCAACAGGTAAGGGAGAAATCCAGCCATCACAGTCTTGTAGATATGAAAAATTTGTTTGTGGAAAGATACAGATCTTTGTTGACATCATTTATGCTGCTGCATCTTAGTTTTTGTTTCCTTAGTGGGGAAAGGGGTCCTGCTCCTGGAGAGTAGGAAATAGAGCCCTGGCCTGACAAGTGCTCCAGATGGCCAAACTGTGGGAGAGAGAAGAGGTTTGTTGTTCTGGTTGTTGTTCTGGTTATTTGTTGGAGTTGCCTCTAAAGCCAAACCATAAGAAATGGATTAAAGTTTGGATTATATGAGAAGATGTATTTTATTTGCAGCGGGGGGGGGGGGGGATCTACATCTTCTTTCTTCAGCATTGACATAATACCATGGAGATATATTGGTATTGCAAGGAGCTCATTATGAGACTTTTGGGTTTTGTGAAATAATTAAAAACAACATGAGAATTACATTTTATTTGAGCTATAATGAATTGTTCAGAAATGTAATATGAGAGACAGCAGCATCCAAAGAGAACTGTTACGAGTGCCAAGCAAATAAAATAGAGTTACTTTTCACAGCTGGTCCAAAGGTGGGGAGGATTTAAAGTGCTGGTGCACTCATCAAAGCTGAGAGGCTTTTCCATTCCCTTCCCAGGCATTCCTCTTTCAGTACATCCCACAGTGGCCATTCCAAGGGCAAACATTGGAAATCTGTGATCTTTCTGCTTCCAAGGAAGATGTTCTTATCTAAAAAGTAGTGGTAGGAGAGGTGCATTACCCACATCAGTGTTTAATTTGGCAAAGTTACACTTCCTGTGTGATTGCCCTGGATTCTCTCCTGTACGGGGATAGGAGAAGGATGGAAAAGGTTGAGGTTGAGTTGGAGAGAGAATACAACAAGGGAGCTGCCAGTCATCCATCAAGGTTTGAAAAGGGAAGTGTGTGAAAACAGCAGTAACTTTATTTATCCAAAGTAAGATGATGTGTACCTTAAACAGGAAACCATTGTGTGAAAAATAATGGAGAAAGAACCTCAAACCTTGTGCTGGACTCAGTTAAACATGATTTCCCACAGATTATTCTTCTTGTGCATTTAGAAGGAAGGAGCTGAATCCCTAAGCACGTCTGAGTCCCTGAGATCAGTGTGAATACTCGAGTGTGCCCCGTGTGCTCCCTCACAGGATGGAGACCTCACCAAGGGAGGAAGAGCAGCTCATTATACAATTGGACGTGTGGAAATTCAGCACTGATCCATTTGCTCAGCCTCCCTTTGCTTTAAAGAGCTCTGCACCTTCACATCTGAGTTTAGAATTTGGTCCCTGTTTTATACCAGGGTTGAAGTGAGGGACAGGAACAGACATCGAGCTCCCTGATTGATCTCGGAGCTGATATTTTCCATGAAGCTGAAGTGGTAGGGATGTAAAGGAGAGAGGGTGATTATAAACAAAAGGACATTGCAGCATAGGATAGCAGGGCAGTAATTCAGTTTCAGTTGTGATGCTAGTTATAAAACACTATCTGCAGAGGTGGTGTTTCTGACATCAGGAGAAAAACCTGATAGAATTATAGCCTTGAAATCAATCTGGGAATAGGATGCAGAAATCTATAAATCAGACACAGAACAATCTACAAAGTCTCATTTTTAGGAGGGCTCTGTTGATGAAATTAGATTAAAATAAATTTACATATATATCAAGTTTATTATTAAAATCTAGTCACATCAGTAAACAAAATTATTTGTGAAAGAGAATGTTACTCTGGTTTTTGAACTCAGAGTAGACCTCTTTGGCTGATCAGAACACAGAGTTATTGTCTGCTTGTCAAGTCACAAATCTATTCCTTAGAGCTAATAAATGGTTAGTGTTCAAATACTATGTTTTATCTGACTCCCACCTCATAAAGCTACCACACATAATACTAAATTATACAGCATTGAGCAGGATCAGTCTCCTGACTCCTCCATCTCAGAGAAAGAAAAACAAACCTAGTAATTGATGGTAGAAAAGAAGGAAAATAAAGTTATTTGAAAACAAACAAAATGGGCTATAAAGTTTGTTAAAATGTAATAATAAAAAAAACCTCATACAGCATCAGCTACCGCATCCAAAGAACTGCTCTGGAACAAAAAGGAAAATAATTCAATTTTCACTGAAAAAATAGGGGGGTTCTTTAAATTAGAATTTGCTGGTGGAGTGGCACAGGAAAATCTGCAAACCCTGTCTCCCAAAGAGCCCAAAGAAGACGTGAGCTGCTCTGTGTGTTCCCCCTGTGAAGCAGCTCCTGCCTAAGTGGACAGGATCCTCCTGGCCTTGAACTGGGGCAGCCTTTAGGGCAAATGAGGAGCTGAATCTGTTAATGGCCTCTCAGCTGGGGAGGAAAAGACACCATTAACCACTTAGTGCCGACCTGAGTGGGAATCCACAGTCACAGGGTGGCTTCTGAAGCTCTGAGCCACTGACACAAAGGATTGACTTCAGTTCCTCACCCAAATGAGTGTAAATGGATGTTTTAGCTTTTTTAATTAGTGCCTAAGCAACCAAAAGAAATGTATAGTATAGCCATGGTTGGTTCTACTGAAGGCTCGATGTAATAGCCACCGAAGTATTTTTTATCCTTTCTGCTCTCTCCCAGACTTAGAGTTAAAATAAGATTCAGCAGCAGCAGTGTCATGTTGTGAATCTCTGGTTGTCACCTTCAGCTGGTTCCTGACCATTCCTCAGCTGGCCTCATGCCAGCTAAAGGCAATCAGAAATTTAAAGATTCCCCGAGCCAGAGGATCCTCTGGAAAACTTCTAATCACCCCTTTTCCTTGACTTTATAGTCTCTTTTCTAACGCTGTTCTTTGGGCCACCAACTCATGTGGAAAGGAGTTTCACATTTCACTGGGTGTCATATAAAAATACTTCATCATTTTTTTCCAGGTGCATTTCTTCTCTGGAGAAACAGTTACAGATGTTCGTGGTCATGTTTCCCAACACTCCTGATTTTCTAAGCCCCTCCTATTTGCCCCTCAGTCACCTCTTTCCCAGACAGAGCCTTGATCTCGTTATCCCTTTTTTTTTCCTAGAAATCGTTTCACTCTTTTGATCATCCTGTTCTCTCCCCTCACTGAGCATTCCAGCTTTTTTTTTTTTTTTTTTTTCTTTTTTTTTTTTCCTGAGGTGGGATACCCAGAACTGCATTTGATGGCAGCACTGTGTACTGGAGGTGGATATAATAAACATTTTTATTTTTATCTTAACTCAGTCACTAATAATTGCTGATACTCTATCAGATGTTACCGGGTCAGATTTTGGAAGAACATCTGTGTGTAGATTGTGGTAACTAAACATTGTCTCTTTCACTGAAAATATACAAAAAATTTACAAATGTCAGAAATCCCAGTTGAGTGAGTTCAAACTCAGCAGAGAATCTAACGAGACCCTTTAACTCAAGATTTCTGTATTAAACTTGAAGCCAGGTTTGTGTTGGAGCTCTCCTCAAGCCCTCCCATCAGTGCCAAAGGCTCTGCTGCTGCCTGTCCTGGAATTGCCACTTCCCCCCTCCATTATTTCCTTGGGTTTGTCCTTCTGATCTGAATTCAGGGTCAGTTATTTTACTATTCAGTGTTGATTAATTGCACTACAAATAATACAAGTGAACAGACAAAGCTGGGCAGGGGAGGGCTGAGTCAAAGGACTGACCTAACAATACATTCATAACATACTTCCCCAAGTTTTCCAAAATTAAAGTTGTTGCTTTCCCAGCAGAGAAAATAAACAGCAACAGCTTCTCCAGTGCAAGCTTTCCAGCAGGGTTTTATTTGGTCTTCAAAATGATGTGGCTGTGTTCCCAATTATGTCATCTTTTTACATAATATGTTTAAAGCTTCTTTTTCACCATGCTGCTGAGAACATGTATTCAAACAGTTTAGGATAATGAAGTTCCTAATTTCTAAGGAAGGACTTGTGAATATGTTGTAAAGGGAGAAATCAGAATGGGGAAAGGGGTTTTTTATTTTTAACTATTTGGTCTTTACATGGGGTTTTCATATTTCTGCAGCTGATCCCAATGTGGATTAGGGATAATAAACAGCCTATTAATGGAGGCCTGAACTAGGAAATGGAGTTTGAATCAGCAGCAAAATTCAATGGCTGGCGAAGGTTAATAACTCCATTACTATCAGCTCTATTTTTGAGCCGTTTGAAGAGCTGGGTGTTAGCCTTATCTTACTCCTCATTAATTGAGCTAATAGAACCCCAGTGACCCCACCATGCTGCCATTATCTGAGAGTTTACCAGACATGGACTGGAATATTTATCACTGAATATGTACTCCTCAAATTCATTTTTATATCAGAAATATTTTTGTTAAAGATCAGCTGCCTTCAGGTTCTTTTTTGCCTTTTCATTTCTTTGCTGCCTTTTGTAACAACTACTTATTTGGAAATTACATGTAAATGACTTAATTAAATCCCTATCAAGGAACAAGCTAAATCCCAAAATAGTTACATCAAGGAAACACGATAGCGATTGAATTATTCTGACGTGGAAAAATCTTACAGAGCATTTTAAAAACTTTGACCTAATTTAAATGATGGATATTGTGTATTTATAATGGATGTGGTTTTAGTTGATGACATACAAAAATCTGATGAGTAGCAAAGAAGAAATGTTATAATTATATCTTACTTTCTCCTCATTTTCAGGCAAAAAATAACAACCCAACAGAAAAATGATGTGGTAATCAAGGGACTAAATCAGTGCAATAAAATTTGCTGGCAACAGAGAGACAGACAAACTGTAGGAAAAGTCCAAGTGAACTATGTAGAACTGGGATTAATTTGTAAAATAGTAAAAATAATAGGCAGCACAATTTTCTGTTTCAATCATTCTCATTTTTTCCTCAGCTTACTCTTCCAGCCATTCTTTGGCTGCTGCTTTAGTGACTCTTGTCTTCAGGAACACTAATTGGTTTGGGGTAATTTTCCCTTTGCATTTCAGTGCTCTCGTCTCAGCTGGGCTCTTCCTCCTCCACCACCAAATCAAACAGGCTTTTGGGAAAAGCCAAGGGGCAGTTGGGGCTGAAGGAGCCCGATCTTGCAGAGCTCTGTGATGTGCTTATGAAATAGAAACTTGCTGGAAAATGTGGTTTAGGTGAGGGATCCTGATCTGTGTTCCCCATCCCAGCAGAGACACTGCCCCTCTTACCTGAGCTGGGTGTGTGCCCACAGCCACAGCTCTGAGGGAGCACAGCACCCTGGCCAAGGGGGAAAAAAATCACAGGTTCTGTTCCTCAGCACAAATCCCAGTGTTTACTGGGATAAATTAGCAAATCTTCCTCTCACCTGAGACTTGTCTGCTTCACTCAGTGAGTGGCATCAGTTTAATCCAGTTTCTACTCCAGTAGCCTTTTCCAACTACAGGACTAACTCAGTGATGGTCTTATCTCTTGATGCAAGTGTTTGGACACTTATCCTGCTCATTAACCAGATTGTAATTAAGTCATTTACCTTTGTTTCCTGATCTGCCTCCAGTGCAAGGGGCACCACTGGGTATGGAGTAATGGGCAAAATATATCCAGGAATCTCCCATTCCCTCATGTGTCCCTCTGGCAGGAGGGCTCTGTTCAGCACTTCAGGGGTCACACGTAGTGCAAAAACTCACCCTCATTTTTTGTCCACACAAACCCAATGGAAGCAGCTCCTTGTTCAGATTTCTGAGGTTTAGCCACTGGTGGGAAATCCTTGTTCTCCATTCTCCTCCTCAGACTGTGCTCTCTCTTCCCTTCTAACCCTAATCTAAATAGAAGCTCTTGCTCTTAAATAATCCAATAGACAGAAAATTGGATGATTACAATAAAAAGATTATGTCACTTCTGCTGCACATTCTGCCTGACCTATATTGGTCCCAAAAGAGCCTTTCTCTCCTGGGGAGAAGCATTAATATGCATCTTGAGCCAGCAATAACAAAGCATCAAATGCAGTTTTAAAATCTTTCTATGGGCTTTCTGTAGGATGCTGCATTTGCTGTCACAAGCTGATTTTGCTCCAGCAAGAATAGGAGGTATATTTGGCTTCAGTTGTGGGAGGCAGGGACTATTTTTAGAAGTTACCTCATCTCATACAAGCTCCTTTTGATGGAGTTTGTGTGGTGAAATCCTGGATACAGCAATTAAGGAGTGCTCTGATCTCAGCAAGCTTCCAAAGTCTCTAGGAAGAGAAAGAAGAAAAGCTTCTACTTCTAAGTCAGTATTTTTATTTTTATTGTTATTTTTAAGGACCCAGCACCACATGCACAACCCTTCCATTTCTTTTACTGCTGAAGGAGGGAGGTTTTCCAGCAGTAACTATCTCTCACAAATGAGGAAACATTAGGAAACCTGAAGACTTTCTATCCTGGTTGCCCTTACATTGGAACTGCTTGTCTTGGAAGTAGCCACCAACATCAAGGCTGCCTTTCTGAACTCAGCACCAAACTGGAGAGGGAAAATTCTGTAAAAGCAGCAGAGTCTGGGCTAATTTTGATGTCTTTGGAACTGATAGCAAATTTTAGACCAGACAAAGCAAGCCAGTCATGTCTCAGTCCAGTGACAACTTTGTGATACCAATCTCTACAATCAGCAAAGGTTGTTCAGGGCACTCACCTAAAATACAGCTTTGGTTTAAGGAATGAAGTGAAACAGCCAAAGAAATCAAAGTTTTATCATTTAAACAGTGGCCAAGTCTAACCCTGTGCTTTTCCCCTCTGCCCTTTCTCCGCTGAAGTTTTTATTTGCACATTTTGGAGCATCCCCAAGAGCTCACTGAACTCTCCTTCAGGACTCTCAGTTTGCTCTCAGTTCATCTTACTCTGGGATCCAGCAGTGCTGGGGGTGCTGTGGCATTGCCTGAGATCCTCCTGCAGCTCTTCTCGAGGCTCTCAGAGTCCCTCTGAACCAACAGTTCTGCTGAGATGGGTACGTAGCAGAAGCTGTGGCTGCAGTCATGCACCATCAGTGCATTTCATGGTGTGCAATGCTGATTGGTCTCACAGGGTAAAATATGATGAGCTTTGTCAATTCTGACTATTTCCTCATGGCCCTTTTCAAAATTTCCCCTTAATTAACTCAGTAGTTAACACACAAATAAAAACCACATACATGCAAGGCTGATTTTGTAGCATTTTTGTAATTAAGATACTGGTTTTGAGATCTGCCTAGAAGCAGAAAAACTTTTGACAAATGAGTGAGGGTGAAAAACTTGAAATATAAATATATGGCAGCATTTTAATGTAATTAACCAAGGCTTTTACTTTGCATTGGTTAGAGGACTCGTGTAGATAAAACTGAGGAGAGTTTTGCATGTGTGAGAATTGAAAATGAAGACATTTAGTGGCTGAGGAAGCATGAGGGGAAAGGAGTGCTGGTCAGTGTTGTCCAGCATCTCCCATCGTGTCAATATCTTGCTGATTCCTTCAGTGGTGTGGTAGCTGAATTTGGCTGAATATTCTTCCAAATAAATGCAGTAAGGCCACCCTTACATCTTGTACAGGTTAAAACTGAGTTTATGAGCTCCACAATCATTGGAATTCAGGATTTCTGGGGTAAAAGCATGGACAGGATTGTGCCAGCTGAGCTCTGATTTAGTGATCTCGTTGGATCTGGAGCTAATCCCAGGGTGAGGCTTTACTCAGAGCTCGTGTGGCAAAACTGGCCCACACAGGATACCCTCATTGTGCTGCTTTTGCTTTGGGTTCTCCAGGCTGAAGATCTGGGAAGACAAGTGCATCAGTCTGTAGCAAATATAATACAGTTTTGGTGATTAAAACTGACAAATATTATTGCACATTGAATGGGGACTGGTTTGTCATTACCATGAGGATTAGAAAGTGTAATCTTCATTAAAACATCAGTGGATTTACTGCTGTTTGCCTTGGAACAAGATATTTGCTCAGAATTTTCTAGTGAGTAAATTTAGTAAGTGCAGGGCAATTTAAGAGAAGGCAACTGAACCCTGCCATAGCTTATTCTGCAGGAAAGATGTGGGAATGATCCCTGATGTCTGACAGATGCACTGGATCCAATTCTATGGGCTTGGATCACCTGGAGTCACATAAATGTATTAATCACTATCACTTAAATTGGCCTCCTCTGGCTCAGGTGTAAGAGGTGACCCAGGGCCTTTATGCTTCACAAGGATCATATTTTCTGTTCCTAAATTCATTATGTTTGCAAAATCCCATATTAAAGAATGCTGTCCTTTGAAATAAATTTAGTGAAAGATTTTTATCTATTCCACAGAGGCTTTTAAACATTACTCTTTCCCAACAGGTTTTGTATCTCTTAGTTCAGTAGGGCACTGCCATGCTTTGATAAAAAAAATTCTTAAAAAATTGTGGTCTCTCACTCTTTTGACATGAATGGTGATTAATATCCCACTGATATTCACTGAGTGAACAATCCTGTTCTGTTGAGAGGCTGACCAAAGGTCAAGGTACAGTAGGTTAAAAGAGGAATGGTTTCATTTAACCTTCTAGTAAAAGCTGCTACTTCTGTGAACATAATTTAAGCTGATTTTCAGGATAAGTCTACAGAAAAGGTCTCTCCTCACATACTTGCAGTAAAATCAAAGGTTTCATATTGGCCATGAATGTGCCCCAAAGTTAACCAGGCACAAAATATTATATAATAATGTGTTTTCTCAACCCCTTGAGTCCTGTGCACTCCTCAGTTTGATTTTTTTTTTGAACACTTTGCAGTAAGACACAGGATTGTCAAAGCTAAGTGATGGTGGGTATGAAGAATTTGCCATATTTTTGTAAAGTTTTCTTTCTCCTTTTAGAAGTCCAGTTTTCTCACAGAAGCCTGTTCTCCAGTTGTACATTTCTAACCTCCACGAATGCACAGGTTTAGCTGGCACAGGAACAAATCCTTGGTTTTCATTCCACCAGCCAAAATAGAATTTAATTTGGCAACTTGCTGCCTTTTTTTTTTTTTTGTTAGAAATATTACTGCCAGTCCATTCCACTGAATCCAGGTTTTTATTAACTTTCTGTGAATAAATTGCTGACATGTATTTTGCTTTGTGATTATTAAAGAATTCAGTGTACTCCAGTTTCGTAATTAGAATCACAAAATCCTGAAGGTTGGAAAAGATCTTTAAAATCATCAAGTCGAGCCTTCCACCCAGCACCACCATGGTGTTCACCACTACACCACGTCCTCAAGTGCCACATTTTTCACACCCACACATTTTTGAGGACATCCAGGGATGATGACCACCACTTTCCTGGGCAGCCTGTTCCAATGCCTGACCACATTTTCCATGAAGTATTTTTTTCCTGCTATCAAAACTTCTTTGGCTCAACTTGAGACCATTTCCTCTGCTTCTTACAGCAAGTAGGTGTTGCTCAGAAAAATATTGTGATCAAACACAGCCCAACCCAGTGGTGGCAGGAGAAATGGTTGGACATAATGACCTGGGAAATGGAGGAATTAATTCAGTTCTTATGGTCTTCTCTGTGGCTGCACATTTGAATCTCAAACCTGGGAATTTTGATCAGCAGCTTCTCAACTGCCCTGTCTGCAAAAGCTTGAGAGGATCTTCCTTGGATTTATTAAGCTTCATGTTTGTTTCACTGCTAAGAGCAGGAGAGCTCCAGCAACAGGCTGGATATTTGGGTTTGGTTCTTGTTTTGTAGAGGATTTCTCCTGTGGTTCCTAAGTTCCTCCTGATGGTGTCTTCCTTCACCCCAGCCCTACCTGACCCTGCTCTGGATCTCAACTGTTGTTTTACCTTGTTGATGTTTTGTCTATATTTGCTTTAACCAGATGCCCCTCTTTGCATGCAGCACTGGGACTCGTCCCCTCTCTCCTATCAACAATAATTAGCCTTGTAAGACTAATGGAAGAAATCGTGTCTAATTACCCTGTTGAAGGCCCAATTATGTTATTAACATTTGTGGGCTATAAGCTAATGATGAGGAGAGCCTCTCATTTGCATAGCATTAAGTTAATTGAGCTGGAAGCTATGGGGTGGATAGCAGTGATGAGAGCAGGATTCTGTTACAGAATGGATAATGATGACCGGAGCAGGACGATTCACCTGACAGGTTTATTAATTAACAGCTATCTGATTACCTCAAAGAAATGGCAAGTGGCAGTGCTTCTGAAGGAAGCTGCAGTATTTTTTTTAATGAAAGGTGCTCTATCACTGTGGATGTTCTGGGGTGATTTATGGTAATGGCAGTGTAAGCTCTTTCCTGGAAGCCAACACAAAAACCTGTTCTGGTTTCCTCCCTGCCCTTAAAAAACATTCTGCAAAGGGCTGATAGTTGTGAATATTCCTCATTTTTACAAGGTGCACAAAGTCTGTGCTACTGAGCTTATGTGATTGTCTGAACTGTGCATTTGGAAAATTCTAAATTGTTGGGTAACCTGGAAGCTTTGCCCTCAGAAGAACCAGAGGATTTGATTTTGTAAAAGGTGTTTTTCATTATGGTGTTAGGCAGGATTGTGTGTTATATTAGTGGGGAAATAATACAAACATTCAGCTTTTCACATTTTCCTGGTATGTGAAGCAGCTGCAAGCTTCAAGTGAAGGTGAGTGCCCTTTCTTCAGTTTATTTCTGGGTACGAACAGTTATGCATAGTGGTTGGGCCTTTTAAGGAACAGGAGTCTTCATTTAAAACAGCTCTAAGCAGAAAAATCCATCTTTTTCTTTTTTGTTAAACATCAGATTCTGTCTGATTAATTCCAAACACATTGTAATTCACAACAGATTCTGACAGTCTTGTTTGAACTAGAGTATCTTTTGGAGGAAAAATCACTGTTTAAAAGTTGCCTGAGCAATCAACCCAAGAGTGAATAACTTCCTATGCAGTTACTCATTATTAGAATCCCACACCTCAGTCGTGAATGTATCTGAATGTCAAATACAGTTTCCAGTCAGCAGATCTTTTATATTTTCTTCATCTACTCTGAAGAGCCCATTATTAAATCCCGTGAGCTCCAGATCTTACCTAGTGACTGAAATCCTCAGTTCATCCTCAAAATACCTTTGACCAGACATGTCTCAGGAAAAAAGAGAACACCACAGATCTTAACCTTTCAGATAATGACTTTTTATCCATTTAAGTGGCCTGATGATTAGTGTGTCAATAGTAATAGACTTGTGAAGAGCAGAGACTTATAGATAAAATGTATTCACTGTTATTTTCATAGAATCATAAAATATCCTGAGCTGAAAGGAACCCACAAGGATCAGGGAGCCCAACTCCTGACCCTGCACAGACATCCCACCAATCCCACTATCTCCCTTGTTGTCCAAATGCTCCTGGAGCTTTGGGACCTGCCCAGTCCCTGGGGAGCCTGGTCAATGCCTCACCACCCTCCAGGGGCAGAACCTTCTCCTAATTCCCACCTAAACCTCCCCTGGCACAGCTCCAGCCATTCCCAAGAATTTATATGCAAAAAGTTTCCCTGTATCCTGCATCTGGCATTTGTTGGGCACCAAGGAGCTGAGAACATTGACCTGATGTTGGTAGAGAGGCCAGAATTTTAGTTCAGTTGCTACAGAGAGACATTGACAAATCACCAAAGGCACTTCTGGTCAACAGGACAAGAGAAAGGAAATGAAAAATCAGAGATGAAGGAAGTAATCTGGGGGAACAGCTCCTGATCTGAGCTCTTCAATGCTCCTGGCCCAGAGCTGAAAGAGCACATTCCAGGGGATTGAGGGTCAATTATTCCATGTAGCTGAGCTGTTGTGGGCACCTGTGTGATGCGGAGCAAGTCAGAAGCATTTGTGTGATGTTTCTCCATCTCCTTCCAACCTGTGATGGTTCAGAGCCTGTGGTTGTGTAGAAATCACTGGAAGAGGTTTTTCAGGACAGCCAGCACAATGAATAAAAGCCTTTAATGGAATTTAAACCCTCCATTCTCCTCGTCCTCATTAGCTTCCTGTAATCACCAGCCCACAGTCAGTGTGGATAGAAATGTCTTTACCATATAAATTAGATTTTCTGCAAGGTGTTCTGTGGTTCACCATAGTGCCTGGCTGTGTGAAATAGACAAACACAGATCTGATAGAGCAGGAATTATGTATTTAATTCAGAGTTCTGTATAGAGTGCTCATAAAAGCTTGATCATGATAGAGGGGCCAATAAACATTTGGGAACATAAATATTTCTGTAGGAAATGGCTTTGTGAAGCATTTAGTTGTTGAGTAATAAGAACAGCAGAGAAAATCAGAATAACAGAAACCTCTAGGTACTGATCTGATGGGTTATATATGTTGCAATGATAATAATGTTGAGGGAGAATTTTTATGGGACCAGTTGCAACGAATACATCGAGTCCTGCCAATTTACTAATGAATTCATTTTTCTTGTGTATGCCCCACTTGCTATCCCTGCTGTTCAAAATTCAGCTTTAAACCTGAAAAGCAGTGGATGGCACCTCGGGGTGCTGAGCTGCTCCTCTGAGTTTGTGTGAGCTGAATGTTTTGAGTCTTGGCCATTTCTGGAACATCCATTACTTGTGTATTTAGGCAGCAGTCCAGCCAGACAACACAGGGACATATATTTTAGGAAAGCACACATCAAAAAGAGTTTTAAATGGCCAAATTGTAGGACAAAATATTCTGGCAACACAGCTGGTGCTCTGGCAGTCTGTGGGCTGGAAAATAAGGAGAGAACCTGTAAGAAAAATAAAAGCAACCTAGGAATAGCTAATCAGGTTAGGAAGGATGTTTTGGCTGCAAGGATTTCTAGGGCTATAGCGAAAAATTGAATAAGATTAAAAAGTGTTTGTCCATTCTGTCTGACAGATGTGGGGGAAGATGGAATCGTTTGTTGCTTCTCTGTTTTCCCTCTGAAAACAGCAGCAGCGATGAGCTGGCAGGCACAGTGAAATGCAGTTAGCAAAAGTAATGGGAGTTGAAAGTTTGACCTTTTGTGATAGAAATTTGATATGAAAAAAGGGTCTTTTGATAATTTCTCTACCCAATCAGATATGGGAGATGTCTTGATCCTGTTTCCTTATTTGCATGCTGACTGATCTCATTTGAAAACCCAATCATTCAGAAATATTGGGACGTCAACAGAAATGTTACAAACAAGAAGTTGTTTTATCTGAAAGGTCTGCAGGATGTCATCTCTTGTTTTTCACTCCAGTGGCCTGATCTCTTCTTCATGATTCCATATTTTTATTGGCAGGATAAGTTGAACATATTGAAATGCAAATAGCCCTTTCCACATTGAACCAAAATACAGGAGGGTTTTTTTTTCTGTATGATTGATTGTATCCTGGGCACTTCAAAAGACACAAAGAAAATACTTTCTGTAGTGCCTCTGATTCCTTGATATTGCCAAGTTCTGACGTTTCCTGTTAGCAATCATTGGCACAGAATGCTTCCTGAGCCTGCTCTCACCTCTGCTTTCCTCCCATGTAATGCCCACAGTGCTGCTCGCTGTTCCTGGTGCAGAGTCTGAGCTCAGTTTGTCTGTACAAACCATTTTTTTGTTATTAACCAACACTCTCTGTTGCTGTCCTAGGTGCTGAATGTCAGAAATGCAATTTAATGGATTTTACCAAATTGCAGGTGTAGCTAATCCTACAATGGGTAGTTCAAAGCCTCCAAAGATCACATGTAGTGTGTAGAACTGTCCCCATGATTATCTGGAAAGTCAGATTTCACAGACAAGGCACTTAGGTGAGTTTAGGATCAACTTTATCTGGTAGACAATTTAACCTTTCTATTTTCTAGAGCAGGCAATCCAATTTCCATTAAATTAAACTCAGTTAAACAACAAGTTTTTCCTGCTGTGTGACTGGTGTCATTATCCCTTTTTTTGGAGCATACCTATTAAACTAAGTCAAAGTTTTGCATCACTTAACCCAGAAACTGGGGACAAGCTATCAATATATGGTAGTTCTGAATAAAGGGAATTATTTTTTTTTTCTTCTTGCAGGCTTTTTAACATCAGTTTCAAGCTATATGAGAAATCTTTTTTCTTTAGTACCCCAATTTTTTTTTCCATGCAGACTGCCCTGAGCCTCATCTGAGTGCTGCCCTGGGAAGTGGGCTCTGCAGCTCCTCCTTTCTGGGGCTACTTAGGTTTTCTCTACTTTTTAGAGAAAAAGTAACTATTCACTGAATGTAGGTCTCTTGCCTCCCTGCTGAACACCTGCACTGGCTTGCAAAGACATCCTGATTTCTGGTGGAGTGCTCTCCACAGGGATTGCTTTCCAAACCCAAATCCTGGAGGGAACAGGTGTGAGGAAAAGGATGAACCAGATTATAAACTTCACATAATAACTTACCTTGGAAGTTGCTGAGCTGGTGTTTGGACAACACTTTGGAATGGAAAGCTCCGAATTAGACAGGTCAGGATTTAACCACAGAGTCCCTCAGGTGAGTGACAAAACACCTTGCCAGGGATGCATGGAGGTCTGCAGTCTTCATCACTGAGCTAAAGAAATCCAGTATTCATCCAATTGTTGTTTACTTGATAGATTCCAGGGTCTAACCACAAAATAATGCTGTGTGAAATGTTTATCTGATGGTACCTAATTTCTTCAGCAATAGCTCTGGGTATGGGCTGGGGATTTCACTGCTGGAAGAATGTGCCTGTTTTGACTGAGGAGTCACTTGACTGATAGGCCCCTTCAAATCCAGAGAATCTGTTTCATCAAGCCCTGTGGCCTGTCAGCTCTGGGGGAGTACTTTGTGAAACAGCAGGAATGCCAAATTCCCACATTCCTTGTGCAACAAACTGGAGTTGTTGGGATGAGCAGCTTGCACGACTCAGCAGCTCTCTGAATTAGACACCGAGCGTCCTCCCGGATGGGAAATCAACCTCCTTCATCTCTCGTGTGTGTTAGAATATCAAACCACCTAAGTTTAAACATGATGTGCTATTCTTGATAACCACAGCAATCTAGCTCTTCCTTGCTGGATTTTTTTAGTACACTTTCCTCTCCACCTTCCTCATTCGCTCCTCACTATTAGAAAAACAAAAAGCAGCTCAGCGCACCAATATTTTCTCCACGGTGAAGTCAGCATAGAATATTAGTGTCCAAAAAGTTGTAAAACAAAAGACTATCATATGTTGCACCTTTTAATCATGTAATTGCTGAGTGACATTTAACTCTGAGGCTTTAAGTTACTCCTTTTCAGCCAGCCTTCTCCTCGTGCCCCTCTGGTCCCTCCCTTCTCCCAGAGCAACCTGCTTTTGCAGAGTAGTGCTTTAACTACACTGAAGTTTGGCTGGGCTTCTACATATTACAGCAGCAACACGAAAGCAAACAATTGAAGTATTTGAGAACAATGAAATATGTATGGCTATCTGTGACAGCCCTATAAAGCAGAGCAATTAGCCGCGTAATCCGAGAAAGCCAAAGCGCCCGGCAGCCCACGGTTCCCTATTAGTTAAATGCTTTTTGTACGTCCTCATCCCATCAAATCAACTAACACTTCCTTTAATTGGTTCATGAATTATACAGCTCGGCTGCATTATAATTTAATCACCAGTAAACATTCCTGGGGCCTGCTGTAAAGTGTATAGCGCTCATTAATTCCTTAATTTCAGCAGATGGAAGGGGAGATCGGATGAACGGTGGCAGTACAGAGCGCCTTGGGCAATGGAAGAAGGAAAAAAAGGTGGGGGGCCGTTTAGATTTTTTAAGGGCTGTCAGAAACTCAATCTGTGAGCTGTCAGCAGCCTGGACCCGCTCCCCCCCACACCTCCCCCTGCCTTCACCCCACCTACCGCTGCAAGTGACTGACGGATTCATATGGAGCCTTGTCAAGCCGTCTTTAAACATCAAGCCAGCGGGTAAACCAAGCCCAATGTAAATTAATTCTTGTCTTACGGGCCCCCCTTTCTCTGTCCCCATGAATATTTCATGGCGGGCAGCATAAATATTAATTCTAATAGCTCTGCACAGTGGTTATTATTTCTGTTTTATGACAAATATTCATAAAATATTCAGGACCCTTTTTTAGAACATTTACACACTTGATTGTGAAATTTTCCAGCTTCCTGGGGACACAGTAAACATATTGGGGTTCTCTTGATGGACTTTTTTCTCTCTTAATTAATACTACGCCACATTAATATTTAATCAGATTTAGTTTTCCTTTCCCCAGAAGTGAACCCTATTACATTTGAGGATTTATTTGACAGTGTTTAAACAGGGAATTTTTATTCCCTATTATGAAATTGGTTTTCTTTGACACATATATAAAATGACACATTATAATCCATTCTTTTATTCCCTCCCCTTGCCCCCAAATCATACACCTTTTCAGTGTCAGTTCTTTTATTTATTTTTACATACCAAATATCTTACTAACAACAAAAGTTAGTGTTTAAATGTTGGGGGTGGGGGTTAAACATCATTTACTCTAAATTTGATTCCGTTTATTTAATAAGGAAGAAAAGGATATGTTTCCTTGTTAGGAGCAGGAGGTGCTGGTGCCAAGCTGCAGACAGGTAGCAATGACATCAGTCCTGAGATGAGTTTGCTGGTGCTTAACCCTGGAGTTGTTGCTCCGCTCCAGATTTGCTTTGCAGAATCTAATTATTGCAGGGCAGGGTTGCAGAGATCTGAGGAAACACGCCTGTATTTGGGGGAGAGGGCTCAGGTTCCTGACCTTGGGCCTCTGGGGCTGCAGAGGCTGTGGATTATCTGAGAAGAGGTTTGATTAACCTTGTGCAGGGCAGAAATCGTGCCAGCCACACTTCTCTAAAGCACTGCTGGCTGCCATCTTATTCTGTGATTCATAAAGCACTGCTGGAATGAACTCCAGGGGGAATGCAAAGATGCTGGAATAACAGCTGAGAGTAAGGAGGAGGCAAAGAATAGAAATGAGGGGAGAAATGTAAAGCAGTTTAGAATGCAGGTATTAATGCATCCAAGCCACTTATTGCACACAGAAAGAGTTAATGTTGCCTCCTCAAAAGAAGCTTTAAAAATGCATCGAAGCCACTCCTACGAACATATTTGCTCTGTCTTGTGCCTTTCACTGTGCTCTGTAATGCTTGCACAGCCCCAAGTCCTGCAGACCATGGAGGGGCTCTGGCTGCCCAAAGGCCTGGAGTTCCTTGCTGCTGTGACTCCATGGAGCTGCTCTGCTTTATCCCAACTCCAGACCCTGCCCATTGTTCTGTCAGACAGGCACCAGTGTCTGTTCCCCCTGTGTGAGCTGGTGTGGCACCTGCTGGGACAACAGGCTGGTGGGGTGGGACACAGGAGGGACCATGTCACCTCGGCTGTCTGAGCTGGTGGAGCCCAGCTCATCCAGCTGGGGGGTGGAAAACATCTAACAGAGTCATAACTGCACTGCTGGGGAGGGGAAGGAACATCTGCATCTTTCATCTCTCTCCCCTGGCCAGCAGCCACGTCCTGGGAATAGTGCCCCACTTAGCTGCCTTTTGTAGTTATTCGACAGAAATGCATCCATTTGAAAAGATCCAGTGTCTGGAAATAGCTTGTCATGCCATGAATCATTGTAAGAGCTCAATGAGCAAAACACTTGTGCTGATTAACCTGTGTTTTAGTGTTTATGCAGTGTATTTTCCCTAATGGTTGAAACCTAGAGGGTGAAATTACTTCCCAAAATAGAATCAAGCATCTTTCATCAAAAGATATCCCAGAGTTTGAAAGAAATCAGTGAATAAAACCTCCCAACAGCTCCTTCCATAAATAAGAGATAAGGATCATTTTATCCATTGCAGAGACATGCAGGAGGAGTATTTAGGGTAGGGAATAAATTTCCCTGAGATTCATGTTGAGTCAGGGGTGCAGCCTCAGCAAAGCCTTTGTAGTCTGGTTACTCATGGGCAAAACACCTGGAGAGAGCTGCACTGAACCCTGAACAAGCCTTGGGAGAAGGTAGATGGGATCTGTGTAATCAGTTTTAATTTTTAAGAGGGGGACTGGGGATGCAGAATGTAATTGTGGAAATATAACAAACTGTGTCCGGGCCATGATGCTTGAGAAGAGGCTTAGCCAAGGTTTCAGGTTCAAGGTGTCTTTATCCCATAGGGAAGGGGCTGTTCTTTAGGGGATTGATCCAAGTCAGTATCTCTGGCTGAAGAGGCAACAAAGATAAAATGGTCAGGGTTTTATCTGGAATTAGGTACTTGGATTCAAATCTGAACCTCCTACCTGTCAAGTTGGACCACTAACTTGATTTGTCATATTGTTGTGATCACTCAGTGGTGCTACCCAAGGAAAAGACCTTTCTGCAATGCTGATATTTTTTGTACCCTAACCAAAGCTGCCATCCTGCTCCCTTCTGCCTGTAAAATCCAGAAGTTTGTACCACTTCGTGCACTTTTGGAAACTTTTAAAACCTAATAACATGGTCAGTTTTAACAATGAGAGTCTTAGAGTTTACCAAATTCAGAATAGATTTTAGAGATGATTTTGTCCCTCTGCCAGTTCAGTCCATGATGCCCCCAAGGCTTTTCCATGCATTTGTGAAAATTCTGATTTCCTTCTCCACCTGCTTTGGCTGCTTTGTGAACCAAAGGGAGGAGCTTGTGTTTATGCCAGGGATCACACAAGGATCGTACCTGTGGTGGCTTTTTAGGACCTACTGCATCCTTACACTTCAACCTCAGCTCTTTCTCAGCTTAATATTTCAATTACAAAGCTTGTAGCCATTGCACTGCCAGAACAGAGTCCTCCAGGAGAGTTGTTTTCCATGGGGAATTGTGCCATAGCATCAGAAGCACTGTTGATATCTCCTATGGAGTAAGATGTTCTATACCTCATGAAAAGCACAATTTGTAGCCTTGAATTTGATGTTTTCTATTTGTCTGCCTGGAAAAGGAAGTACATTTGTGTCTCCTCCTCTCTCTTTTTCACTTCCTCCTTCCTGTTCTTTTTTGCTCTGATTTAGCTGAGGGCCTGTCAAAGTTCTGCCAGCAAAGTTTGCTGTAACTTTGACATCACACAGGCATCTGATCTCCACTTTTTTTTTTTTTTTTTTTTTTTTTTTTTTCTTTTTAAAAGCAGACTGATGTGGTACGTTGTAAACTGCCAGGAGCACTTGCTAATTTAGTAGTTAATGACAGTCACAGAGAGTGTTTTTCTTGCCCCTGGAGAGGTTTTAGACACAGCTGGGGTAGATTTGCCACTATCAATTATGCACAATTTTAAACAAGAATTGGCCAGCAGGGGCCTCTTTTTTTTTGCAGAGTGCAGAGCGTGAAGAATGGGAATATGGCAGCTGGTACCTGCCTGCGACGGGGAAGATATATAGCAG
Source organism: Certhia americana (assembly GCA_018697195.1). NCBI lineage: Eukaryota > Metazoa > Chordata > Aves > Passeriformes > Certhiidae > Certhia > Certhia americana. The sequence continues at coordinate 3,938,320 of CM031872.1, forward strand.
TCAAGAAAATAAGGGAAAGATTAATAGCTTGCTATTTTTAAAGTTGCAGTTTCAACTCGAAAGTTTAAAAGCTGCATTAAAAGTGGCCCAGTATTGGCTGGTGGTGTATTTTTGTTTTAATCCGAACATCCTAGCTTTGTTAAAAAACTTGACCTGGCTCTGGTATAGCCACAAGCAGGTCAGTAGTCTCTGTTTTTAAAAGCCAGGTAGGGATCAGGATTCTGTCTCAGATATCCTCTTGTGTTCTCTTTACATCCTTAAATGAAAACAAGGTATGAATTTGATTTCACAGTATAATCTAATTTCACAGACAATAGTTCTATAAAAAGGCCTTGGCTTTGGGCTCCACTCCAAAGTGTCAATCCAGAGGAACTCCAAGTAATGGGAAATGCCAAGGATGAGAATCTGACCTAAGTAAATAGCTCAGGTCTAGAGCAGCCAACATCTGGATCCATCTAGGTCAGCCTTATGGAACAGCTGTGCTTAAATGACAGGACCTGGCTCACAGGCAGGGTTTCAGCTCTCTGGAGATGTGAAGGCAGCTGGCAGGGCAGTGGAGCCATCCTGGAAAGGGACTGTCCTTAGCAGGAGCATTTCTTATTTCCTAGCACAGGATTCCAGGATTCAGGCACACAGCACCTGCTTCTCTTACAGCAACACTCAGAATTTTTCCCTTACAGGTGTTTGAAGTCAGTGTGGTTATATCCAGGAAACAGGAAAACCACCACCAAATAAATTCTTGTGAGGACAGCACTGAGCACTGCCAGTTGTTAATAACTTGGATTAAGTGGGTTGGTTGCCATCTGGAACAAATGCAGCTCAGGATTAGTCAAATGCTGTTGTGTAGGTCACAAATCCTTCACTTATGGCGTGGTTGGGACACATTTTTCCAAAAATGCTGTCTCACAATCAGGAGTGAAATAACACCTCTACCACCCCTGCTCTTCCTTCTCCTGCCTCCATTTGCCAGGGGAGGCATCAGGATGCCCTGGTGACCTCCAGGCTCTGAGATGACACTGTCTGAATAGTCAGAAGCCAGAAGTGGCTGGAATACTCTTCTGGAATGCCAGATGGCTGGTAGGAAAACAGCGTTATATTCCAGCTGTTAGGGCTGGAATACATTTCATCGCCATCCAAAGGCAGCAAGTTCTCATTTGACTGGGTACATAGTGAAGGTGTCATCATCATTATTAATTTGTTGGAATTTAATCTCTCTAATGTATCTGGAAGCTGCACTAGATTAGATAAATGATGTCAAGTACAGTGAGGAGGAGGCAGGATTCTGACACACAGATTTTTTTGTGCCTTTTAACATTTGTGTTCACAGTTTTATCATCTATAAAAGCTGACAGGACTGGACCTTTTCCCTCATATCCCTCTCCTGGGAGATGGAACAAAGGAGGGAGGACAGAGCTGAGCTTAGGAATGAATCCCTTGGTTTCATTCAATGGGAGTCAGGGGGATGTTTGTCCTCACAGACCTCAGAGGCTGCACTGAGTTCTCCCCACAGTCTCCAGCTGAATACCAGAGATTTTTCGTTGCCTATTGGTGTGTTCTGGCCCTGTGGCACAGGAGTGAGGATTCCTGGTGCCACTGTGCCCAGTCCTCTCCTCACCTTGCTGCTGACTGACACCACTCCCCTCCTGCAGCTGAACTGGGGGCTCTGGCAGAGGAGCTGTGCTGGATGCTAATCCAGCAGGGTAATGTTGTGTACTTTGATATGAGGCTGTGTTTCCTCGCCTCCCTGTCTACCAGTTCTGATGACAACTGTTTCATATTTCCCCTTGATAGGAGTTGTGACACATTACAACATACAAAGCCTGGCTGATTTCCAAAGTGAGCTTTACAGAGGATGCATTTATGTGAGAAAACCACACTCACTGTGTGGAAGGGGCCAAGCTTCTGCTTGGAGAGGAATCCATGACTTGCAGGGAGTTGTTCCAGTTACTGCTGGATCAAGGTCATGGGTGCAGCCCTCTATGTTACGAGGATTTCCAAGAGAAATCCAATAAACGTGTTACCTGGGCAGCTGGAGGGTCAGCTTTGCTATGTGATCAGAGTGACAGTAGCCTGAGCGAGGGCCAGAGGCCAAATGTTGCTCAGAAGTACCTTGAGGAGCTGCAGGAGATGTATCAGATAGCCAAGGCTAACACTTCCCAGCCTGCATCCATGTAAATAGGCTTTACTCATGTGAGTAAACCTCCTGGGGCTGCCTAATAGACTGTGTGGGGTATGTGTCTCCTTCAAAATGATAATAAAGCTTTCTAATTGGAAGTATTTTAAGTCTAGACTGTAGTTCTGTCAGTGGTTTTCCCCTTCATCTTTTTTTTTTTCCTGCTTCTGAACGATTTTAAACTGACAGCCCTAGGGAATGTTGTTTTCTCTTATCTGTGGGAGATGTGTGGAGTGGCAGGGTAAGGCATCCCACCTTCCACTGGAAGGACCCTTGGAATGGGAGTTTGTGCTGCTGTACAGTGAATTCTGTGTGTGCTGTTACACAGTGCATTTGGGGGGAAAAACAATCCATATTAGCAGGGATGTCTGCACCCTCCCACATCTTCCCCCTACACTCCTCTTTAATGGTGACACCAGACTGGATAATAAGCAGCATCTTGTTTGGAAAAGAAGGGAGTCTCAGACAAGGCTTTCAGAGTTCATTTTGTTGGCAGCTTTTTAAGTGGAGTTTTTTAGGCTCTTCTGTTTCAAATACCATAATACTTTTTGTGTTCCTAACTATGACTTACGACAAGCTTTCTTGATATGCCAGGTTATAATCCTTCAGTGGGTTTGTTTATCTCAGGATATAATAGGAAGCCGTATCAATTATCATGACTGTATAAATGTTGTTCCTCTCTACTAGAATATTCATCTTGAGACATATCATCAGATGTTACCTGTTCTGACAATCACGTTTTTGTGCCATTGTTGGGCAACAGAAACAAAGAAAAACAAAATGTTAGGAGTGTAAGGGATAAAAGAGTGTTGAAACTGTTGTTCTTTTCCTGTCTTTGGAATCTCCAAGATCTTGAATGTTTTATTCCTGGCTGTTATTTTGTTACCACAGTGTGAATAGAAGTCATTATCTGTAAACATTTGAAAAGAGAGATGATTTTCATAACTTTAAATCCTACAAAGGATTCTAGTAATCTGCTATGTGCATGCCAAGGTAAAGCTCAGCCTTTCATCTGGTCTGATCCCACCCAGTCAGTGTAAAATGTTCCTTTGGTGAATGTCTAAACCACGCAGTATCTCCTGTGAGAAGCAGACAAAAATGAAAACAGGAAGCCTGGCCTTGAAGGCAGCAGCAGGAGAAGTTGTGTTGTAAAGAAAAGTGTATTTACAGCCTTCAGGTTGTGCTTCGCTGGGAAAAATGATTTTCATAGGTTCAAAGGGAGCCTTATTTTTTATTTTGTTCTGATCTAATTGTTAAATGTGATCTTTGTGCAGATCTGCTCTAGTCTCCAATAGCTGGGGGACAGGGGATTCATGTCTGCTCACACTCAGCAGTTTGTCAAGAATTTTCAGCTGAGGAGCTTTTGAACACATATATAAAATTAACAGGACCACCCTAGTGGACCAAAAAGACAAGGAATCAGTGTGAGATGGGCACAACAGTTTCTATGCAGCTGTGGGATGTGTCTGGGTGCATGTGAGGCATGTTGTTTTCTGGTTCTGCAGCCTTCATCCATCTAAGGGCATTTGTGTGAGCTCTGTGAAATGGGTTGGCAAGTCCTGCTCCATCCCTGGGTGAAAAGCTGCTCCTGGTGTGGGACCCACCCCAGTGACACTGTGGGGCTGCCTCTCTCAGGTGCTGAGCCTCTCTCACTCAGCTCAGGTTCAATGGGAGCTGCAGTTTCTGGTATTCAAATAAAGCATTCAGCATTATTATTTCCTTTTTTCAGTGTCACCAGCAATGCCCAGCCATGCTGAGCTGCTCCCCGTGCCCTGGCAGTGCTGGTGGAAGGGACAGGGAGTTGTCAGCAGCATCATGGGTCTTGTGCTCTGTCTTACCACTCATGCTACTTTGAAGGATGCAGGGAAGGAGTGGGAGAGCAGAGGAGTCTCTCTTGGGGGAGACAAGGCAAAAGGAGTGGAAGTGGACTGAGACAGCAAGAAGAAAATGCTTCTCCTGGATTTTGCATAAGAGAAATGCATAATTGTGGCAGACAAGCTCTCTCTCTGTCCTTGACAGGAGTAGCAGAGGTTTTTTATTTACCTTTGAGGACATGTCATTGTGGTTCTATTTGCTGGTTGGGAAGTGGATCCAAAGAAGTTCAGAGGGAAGAGCAGGGGGTTGAGCGGGCTGGGACAGACTGAGAGAGGCTCCAGATGTAACTCCCCCACACAGAGAATTGTCAGAGCACACAGCACACACAATCCCTGTGCCAGAGAGCCCCTGCCTTGCCGAGCCTGCAGCCCAAACCAAACATGAGAAGCTGTGCAGAAATCCTGTGCTCGTGTTTGTGACACTGCAGGTTTGAGGGGACTGCTGCTGCCATGACTGCTCTTCCTTTGGTGAGGATTAACTCCCACTCTGAAGGTCACAAGTGATGTTTTCAGGACGTTTATGCACTTAATTGTTGTGTTCTCCACAGGGTGTTCTTCTTTAATCTCCCCTACGAGTCCATCATGGAGCGCCTGTCCCAGCGGAGGACTGATCCTGTCACTGGGGAGAGGTGAGCACTCCTGGCTCCTCTGTAACCTTTTTCTGACTGCCAGGGAGATGAAAGCACCAAATAGGCTTCTTAGAAATTTAAGGAGCTCAGGAATGCTCTACTCCTGCTTAGGGATTCCTTAAAAGAAAAGTTAAAACTTTCATAGCTCCTGAAGCACCAGCCCACCTTCCTGCTGCAGCTGTTAAACCTCAGAACAGGGGGGTTTAAATCCTGGTATCTGGAATCTACAGCAGCAAATAGCTCAGGTCTAACATTTTAATGGTAACTAAATTGGTTGGTGAAATAATGCTGAAGGAAGATGTCTAAAACCTAGCCTAAATGCAGATGTTTTTCAGACATTCCCATGGGAATTTTGAAGGCTTCCCAGCCAGGAAAAATGGAAAATTTGCTGCATTTTACTTCCCCAGGCTCGTGTGATGGTCCCGTCTGCTGGGAGGTATTAATGTATTTCCTGCTCACTAGAGCAAACTCATTTGAGTCACCGCGTCACTGTGAGGTTGGTTCATCCCACTGGTGCCACAGCCCCTTGTCTCACCAGTGACCTTCAGCTTTCCTGCCTTCTCCACCCTTGACTTCCAGAGAACAAGGCACAAATAAATTTATCTTCCCAAATACCTGCTGGAGTTGGCATGTGTTCACAACATCGCTTGTGGTCTGGTTTTATGATTCCCAACACATAAATGTAAACCCCTTATTTTGCTTTCCTAAAAGCTGAGTGCATCTTATTGCATTAAAGGCAAATCCTGAACCCTCAAAGATTAAGGCCATAAAGAGTGGATTTGTCCCAAAGTGAGGGATGATTATTCAGACATCTCACTCGAGGTGCAGCATTAACTTGTGACAGCAGCAGTGATTTGCTGTAACTGCTCTCTTTGCTTTAGTAATGAGCAATGTGGTTGTTCAGCAGAAAGGAACAGGCTGAAGCAAATCATTCCCACATCTTTGCATTTCTTATCATTAGGATTAGGCTGTTCAGTATCTGCTCCAGTTCACACGCTTCCCTCTCCCACACTCTGGGGTTTATTCCTCACAAATTCTCCGTGAATTGAATTGTTTTAGGTGCTGTTTCTAATCCTTGGCACTGTGTAAAGCCTGTCCCTCTGGCTGCAGGGGGTGGCCTTCAGCTGTGCCCCAAATCCTTCCCATGTGGAATGAACTCTGTGTCCACATCGTTGGATGCTGCTCTGCAGAGACACAGACTCTGCTCTCCTTGGTTTTGCATCTATCCCAAAATATTTCAGGAAATTTGGCTGTACAGGAAGAGGACAAGCTGGTTGTGTGTTAGGGCACAGAAGACATTTACTCAGAGTTAGGATTACCGATTCTAACAGGGAATTTAAACACTTGGTTGCAAAGGAAGTTTTAGAGATTGTTGGGAGCCTTTGGCCGTGCAGGAACATCATCAGAATTCCTTTGGTGTCAGCTGGGCTGGGCTGTGGCACTACTACTGGACTCTGAGGATGAAAATCCTCTTTCCTGCTGAAGTAACTGAGGGAAGCCACAACTGTGAATTGAGTGAAGCCAGATTCTGGTATTTTGAAAATTAAAAATAACCAAAACTTATCTCAAGTGAATCGACCTCTTTTTACCTTCTGCTACTACATAAAGATAGTAAGCAACATAAAGATGTTAGCAATTAAATGCCCGAGAGCCTTAAACACAGTTTAAGTGACAGGTCTCAGCAATGTTGGACTCAGGGCTGTGTTTATGTTTAAGGTTTAGCTTTTTTAGATGCTTTTTTAAAGACAGGAATCAAAGATTACAAGTAGAAGATCTGGAAATGCTCCTGAACCTGGAGCACTGGGTAATGTATTAGAAATTTCTCCTTGTATGGAGCAGATAAACACTACCAGTGTCCCCTCCAGAGAAGCCCTTGGCTGTTGAGGATCCAGGATTCTTGAGGGCAGCAATGACAGATTTACCTGCCCTGAAATTTCCAATCTTTGTTTTAAAACCTGGGGCAGAAAGAAGCCAAGGGACTGTGACAGGTAAAAGCATGGAGTATCTGCAGAAGTGGCTGCTGTGTCCTCAAGCTGAGCTGAAACTGTGGCATTTCTTCTTCTCTCCAGATACCACACCACATTCAGACCAGCTCCCACTCCAGAGATCCAGGCCCGGCTCAGGCAGAACCCCAAGGATGAGCAGAAAAATATTGAGAAGCGCCTGGACATCTATTACAGCAATGTCAAGGCCCTGGAGCATTTCTACCAAGATGCCTTTTATGTCAATGCTGACCAAGACCCTTATGTTATCTTTGAATTCATAGAAAGCTGTATCATTAAGCCCCTTCCATGTAAAAAACAATAGAGGTTTATAATTGAAGGGGATGATTTGTGGAAGAGTTGATTTTAAATTTTTCCCTGTAACATTTGCAGTCTGGTTGCTGAAGTGGCAAGTTATCACCAAGGAAGGGGAATTCAGCCAAGCTGTGCTAAATCTGAAGCTCACCAAGTCTGAGTGAAGTACAGAGGGTAAGAAATTGGGCTTTAGGGGAAAGATATTTGCTTTTGTTTCATGATGCAAGATATGAAACACCGTGGCTGGGGAAGTCCTGTGTTTAATTCAAATATTTTTTTCTGTTTCTGAGTAGTAGTTTTGTCTTCACTATGTAAGACCCATGAAGCCAATTTGGAGTATTAAAGCTGTTAGATGTGTTTGTTTGTGTCTTAATTCACCCAGGCACTCCCTGCCTCCCTCTGTCCCCGCAAGCAAACCCTAAAGAGAAAAACAAAGAGAAAAACAAACTCCCAGCTCTGCAGTGAACTTTCTCCACAGTGTTTGAGGTTGGGGGCACAGGCTTTCATTCCCTTGTTAACTCAGATTGTTTAAAAAGTGCTGACAGCCCCTGTGCAGTTGCAGTGGCCATCCCCATTCTGCTGGGCAGAAAGAAAAGCTGGCCATGATTTCCAGGGCCATGAAAAATTGATTGCAGGTCCATCACTTTCAGAACCCAATCAAGGGCATAACGAGCTGCAGGAGCAGGTGGGTGACTAAATTCTGTTTTCCTGGGGTAACATGTCTGCCTAAGCTGTGCCTGGGCACATTGGTGTCTGGGGTTTCTTTTTTTCTCCTTCTATGGCTGGATATTGTAGCAGTGAATACATTTTACCTGGAAAATCTCTGATGAAAGCCTGCTGGCTGTCTCAGACTCTGGCTGTGGAAATGCACATCCTTAATGCCGGTGAGAAAGGGGAGTGATTTGTTAGATTCTTCTGTTATGTCTCCCTCTATTTCTCCCCTGTGTGTGAGTGTGAATTCCCCCTGCCAGGACATGGGGACGAGCTTCAGGTTTCTCCTGGAAGCTCAGGGAAGGTGCAGGCAGAGAGAACAGGCTTTTGGGTTTAGGTGACTCCTCTGGTCCTGTTGCTGTCAATAGATTTGGGTCTTTGTTGTTGTCTTTGGCTCTGTGTGTCTAAATCCATTCGGAGAAATCAAAAATGTACAGGCCAAATTTCCTTCTTGCTCCTGTAGAGTAACTTCAGATGGAAAGACCCTGGTTGTCCAGGTGGCAATGGGGATATTGTGTTATTTTGTGAGAATTTAAAGTCTATTTAAAGAAAATAAAGAATTTTTGATACTTTTGGGAGGGGAGACGTGTTGATGGTTGGGAATTAGACTTTCTGGCCTTGAGGGCAGCTCTGAAAGTCTCAGAATAAATACCTTTGAAATCTAAGAAAGCCAAATCCAAGCAGTCTGAGTCCCTGGTGCTTCTTGAGTTGAGAAACTCCAGCCTGTAGCACCAGGCTGAGGCAGAGGCTGCTCCCAGGCACAGGGCTCAGCCACAACCCTTGTGTTCAGCTGGGCAAGGGCATCTTTAACAGCCCTACCTGTTACAAATGTGCTGGTTGGTGACTGCTTGGGCAGCTGGGTTTTCTGCCATTGCTATGAAGATGTGCTGCAGCATTCATGCATAATTGGGAGCCCTTCTATTAATAATACATGGGAAGCTCATCTTGCTAATATCACCTTCATCTGAGCGTTCCTACTAAATATTTTGATAGATGAAATGGGTAGAGAGTGTATTTAAATACTGTTTGTACTGCAGCTAGGGTACAAAAGGGACAGTGCATCTTTAATTAGACAGGTACATCTGCTTAATTAATTTAGCTGTAAAGCCCTTTTTCCTCTTCATTCTTTCATCTATATGCGGATGCTATATTAGTTCCGCTCTGCTGGTTCCATAGAAACTGAGAAAAAGAGCTCAGTCTCATTGAGATGCACTTGGCATGTCTGGGTAGGAGTCTCAGGTCAGTGGTCAACCCCCAAGGGTTTGCAGCAGGCCTGAAGTGCAGAACGTCAGGGTTAGCAGAACATGCTAATACTCATGTAGAACTCTCCCTCAGAAACAACTAAAACAATTGACATTCATTTAATTACTGTAAACGAAACAGCCCCTGCATGACTTTGCATAGTAAAGCCTGTTAATACCAAAAAGGTTCAGTGGGTGGAAGGAGGAATTAGGCTTTTATAATTGGAATGCAACTCTTGAAAACCAATTTGGTAACTAGGCGTGATTTTATTAGCATCTTATTCTGGCAAAACAAATGTTGAGCAATGAGGAAAACAAGGTGAAGAGGAGGTGGTAGGAACACAGCAGGGATCAGACGTTACTGATGGTACAGCTTTGCCCAGGTCTGCAATGGACATCTTCCATCACTCTGCTTCCCAGAGACACTTTGTGGAGAGGGCTGCCTGGAGCTTGTGCTGTAGCCTATAAGTCATGCTGTTAATTATGTAGTTTAACAACAAGGTCAGTTTGTCCAACTGTTCCACAAACTTTTGTGTCCACCAGCTGCAGTCACTGGATCCTTCAGTGGTGGAAGGGCACTTGAGCTCCCCCAGGCAGGAGATCCCCTCCTCCAGCAGCATCTCTGCAGAGCTATCATGGCTCTCAAAGGATTTCCCTGCTCTCACCTTTCCCTGTGAGGCTTAGATGCTGCTCAGGGGATGGTATTAACCCCAACCTGCTCTGTGGTGAGGGCTCTGAGGAGCAGGAACAGCTCTTCCTCCTCCTCTCTCCTAAATATTTATTAAGTATGCCTTGACAACCATAGTATTTCCTCTCTAGAAAGACACAATAGGATTAAGAGGATAAGGAAACACCAAAGGAAAGGGTGACTGAATGATGAAGTCCCAGAGCCAAAAATGAATTGAGGTGAAAGGCAGCAATGAGGTCCCTCATCACCAATCCCAGAACAGGGGGTGTAGTTTGGAGACACAAGACTGTGTCCTTATGACCCCAACCTTCCTCCTTAGATCCAGGAATGGCATCTAGCACCAAGGCACTAAGACACTGTACAGTCCAGAGCTGTTCCACTTATCCATTGAACTTGGATTAGCCAAGGGCAATGATTTCTTCATCCCAGTGGAGGAGGGATTAACTTCCAGTGTGATACCAGCATGAGCAGCAAATCTTAAATGCTGTCAGAAGCTCCTCATCAAGGAAAACAAAACCTTAGCTCTGGACAAACAGGATCTCTGCCTGTTAATTCTTAGCTGCAAGAGCAGGTATCACAATCCTTTAAAAAAGAAAAAAAAAGAGAAGCACATCAGGAGCCCTCAGTCTGTGCTGGAATATTGCTCTCCCTCTGGAGATGAGGGTCCTCCAACACCCAGAGTGTTCACCATCAAATGGTGAAGCAGTTGACATCTTCCAACTATTCATTTGTTCATAGTATCCTGCAAAACTTGGGTAAAAACTTACTAAGATAAACTCCAATTCTGTGGGATTTGTCCTTTGAACACTTCAGTTGGTGTCTCAAAACAGACTGGGCCTCGATAGGAGATGTGTTAGTTGGAGGAGGCAACGCTGATAATGGCAAAATGACACCAGGGTCTGGCAGCAGGTGCTCGTTCCTTGCTCCCCTTCCCCATGAGGTGACAGCAAGGTTTCATCAGGACATGGTGTAGGACAATGCCCCAAGGTGCTGCTGCAGCCCTGCAGGAGCAGGACCAACCCCTGTGTGCCCAGAACTGCCCCTCACAAGTCTGAGGCATAAAAAGATTCCTGGAGCAGCCTCAGCACTTGCTGGACAGCCAAACCTACTCAGGTCAGCACCAGGGGTTAAATGTTACCGAGTGAGGTGGGCTCTGCTAGTCTGGTTAAAAATGCTCTTAGGGACAAGTGCTGGTTTGCACAAAAATGAAATCCCAATTCCTCTTTACCTGTTGTGGGCAGGTCAGGGTGAAGAGTGAAAGCTTTTTGCTAAAGGATCTCCACTGGCAGACAGACAACATTGTTGGCTTTAAAATTCCATTTTCCCAGAAGTCTGAAACCAGGTTAAATAAACTGGCAATGGCAGACTGAGTATCTACTGCCTTGAAAGACAGAGAAAATAAACATTAATGCTGCAATGTTAATGTGAGGTGTGCTAGGGCTTCTCCATAGCAAAGCACTAAAACTCAGTCCAGGGAAATTCAATAGAACTGCCAGAAATGATCAGTAAGAACCAATCTAATCTGTTATCATCTGAACCTTTGGGTCAGCCAGACTTAAAACATTTCACTAGATCAGGGTATTTTTATGGTGTCTAAGCCACGGCCAAAGAAATGTTCTTTGACTTTTTCTGAAAGCACTGGGACAGGGTTCTGCCAGGGCTCCCTCCCCTTCTCCACAGGCAGGAGAATTTTTAAACTGGAACATTTACTGATGAGCAGGTCACAGCTGCCAGGGCAAGGACTTGCAGCTTCCATTTAAAATGCCTTCTCAACCATCAGAAATAAACCTCTACTCAGCTCGTGTGAAAATGGATGTTCTGTTCCCCCAAGCCCCATTAGCAATGGGAAATTTTGTCCCAGGTACCAGAGCTGGCCCCAAACTCCACACACGTTGGGTATCGAGGTTACTGCTTGTTTTACTGGATGCCAACACAAGCTACATTTCCCTTCTCCGCAGACACACTGAAGTAATTTCAATTTTCAATGCACAGCAATAAAAAACTAAATGTTTCTTTAATACAATTATGGTATCACTTCCAAGGATATTTACAAACAAGGCTAATTATTTTACAGATGAATGTGCTTCTGCTGTTTCTAGGCTACTACAGTAATGTTCTCAGTCAATGCATGATCATGCTTAATGCATGAGACACTGAGCAGAAGGACAGCTGACTTCTTTAATGTTTGCTGAAAAAAAAAAAACTTGCTCCTATTAAAGGCAAAGGAACATTAACAAAATATGCATAGTCATTGAATCGAGGAAACAAGCACCAATCACACATGCACTGGTGGGAGACTGATACTGTCAGCACAATTCCATGATTTCTCAACAGCTGTAGAGCACTTCCCACACAGAGAAAGTGTCAGGAGTCACAGACAGGGCGACACCTCTGCGACTGGTACTCTGCAGAATGGAAATACACAAACTCAGGATTATTTGACAGCATGGATTGAAGTTAACAAGACAAACTGTACCAAGTAACCACACACATTTGGGAGGAATTATTCCTCTAACACTGCATAGGAGGTTGAAAAGGATTCTGCTCACTGTAGGAACAGATGGCAAAAAAAAGATGTTTTCTCAGATGGGACAATGAGAAGGCAAAATAAATTTCTGGGCTCAGCCAGTTGAGATGCAGAGGGACTTTCTACAAGAGCCTGGAGTGACAGGACAAGGGGGAATGGCTTCAAAAGGTTTAGATAGGATATTAGAAAAAAAATCCTTTTCTGTGAGGGTGGGCAGGCCCTGGCACAGGGTGCCCAGAGAAGCTGTGGCTGCCCCATCCCTGGAAGTGTCCAAGGCCAGGCTGGACGGGGCTTGGAACAACCTGGGCTAGTGGAAGGTGTCCCTGCCCATGGGAGGGGTGGAATGAGATGAGCTTTATGGTCCCTTCCAACCCAAACCACTCTGGGATACACACAGAGCTTCACCAGCCTCCTTGGCCCTGTCTAGAGCATGTCAGCCATGGTGGGGTTTGCTTATCTTTTGGGGGGGGTTCTGCTTATCTTTTTTTGCTGAGCTATTTTTTACTGAGCTTTTTTTACTGAGCTATTATGGAAAGAAAACCTGTCAGCTGGGAGTGATTTTTTGTGTGTCAGATTTGTGTAAAACTCAACTGCTGTATGAGGGAGACTCAATTTAATTGACTGTAGTGTTAATTGGTAATGCTTTTGCTAACTGAATTTCTCTGGAAAAGAGGATTCTTCTTGGTAGAGGGTTAAGTAAAACCCAAGGTAAACACATTGGCAAGAGCTGGGAAGGAGTTAGAACTTAGTTCAAGAAAAGAAAGTGGGGCAAGAGATTTAAGAGCATTGGAAATTTTATATATACGTATATATATTAGTGTTCAAGCTAATTGCTATCTGTTTAATAATTATTATATTTAAAAATTATTCTTACTGATTCCCATTTGACCCAGGCAGCCAGTATCACCCTTCTGACTGCAACACTGGTACATTTCTGAGGCAGTTACTCTTCTAGACTTTCAGTGAAATTCATTTAATGGCCAAATTCTTTCATATGGCTGTAACTGGCATCTGCTTCTCTGGGCAAGACACTGGAACCATGGAGTATTTGCAGAGTTCCATGTTCTACAGCAAATGCCAGGGTGGTTAAAGAGCAAAGGAGAGCACTGCAAACTGGAGCCTTCTCTACCCACCAAGACCATTCAAGAGGCAGCTCCACTGTTCCCATCACAGCTTTTGGGAATTGGCTCTGGTGTCAGGCAGAAAGGACAATTCCCACTGTGCTCAGCCCTCCAGTTCCTTGTCAGTGTCCAGCTGCTGAGGCTTCCATGGGTCCATTTCCAAACAGCTTCACACTGGCTCTTCCAGCTGTATTCCTGTTTCCGGAGCACAGAATGGGCTCTGGATTTCAGGAGTTTGTAGAACCTGTGATGTTCTATGTACAGGGCTCTGGATAAGGTGTTCCCCCCTCTGGCAGAGTCTGTGTTCCTGTCTCTGTATCCTCCCAGGCTGAAAGGAGCTTTTGCAGTAGAGAAAATACTTTCAGTCTTGACACAGCTTTTCTCTAGAACACAGGAGAATCACAGAAGGTGCAAGGTCCCTGCAATAACCTCTTGATCCACTCAGGATCTGCAAATAAGAAAACAAGTTGTTTAAAGCTGGAGGTAGAGATGAGCAGAGGAATGACACCCTGAGATGCTCAAGAAGAATCCTGGACAGTTTGTATATATTCACATGCAGGAGTGACTGAGAATTCAGTGAAATCCAACTCTGTTTCTGCCCTGAAATTTCAAATAATGCCAGTTTAAATTCCACCTCGGCAGGGGACAAAATTAAGGTGAAACACTCCATGCTTTATCCTTACATGCTCATAGCTACCATAGGGAAAAAAAAATGAAGGATCACCATGGCACAACTGCAGTGTTCTCATTTCTAAACTGAAATTAGATTTGGGACCAGTCCTTGGTTCCTGTCTCTTTATCCCTCTTGCAGAACTGATAAATTCAACTTGAATATCAAACTAACTGCTGAAGCACTGCAACACAGATTATGTGTTCACCCAGATTTCATTAAAATGTAGGATTTATACCTCGATTTCTGCAGTTATGAATTTGCAATTAACACATCACTAAACACCAGGACACTGTGAAATGCAGAGCTTCGCATGGGAACTGCCTCAAAGAGTAAAGTCAGCGAAACTAATTCAAGCCATTTTGTAGCCAAAAGTTAAAAAGCCCCAATCCTGCCCCTTTTGGCCCCAGGAATATTTTACCTTCTGGGGTTGGGTGCCGTGCAATGCTGTCGTGAAGCAAACACCTCCTGTACACCAAACTCTGGCAGGACTGGTAGGTTAGAAAGCACCTGTGAAGGGACAAGCAGTTTTATCAAGAGGTTTGGGGTTTATTGTTTTATGACCTGCTCCTGTGCCCTGCTGGAGACTGGGTTCTGTTCACAATTTGCTTTCTGAGAGTCAAGGTAGTAATGAACCACGTTAAATATGAAAATTAATAATTTATTAATTCAGGTAAATGAAATTTCCCAAGTGTACCAAGCTGTATTTGGACACAAAAATGAAAGGTCAAAAATCAATATATCATTGACAAAAAAGTTCTAGCATACAGCAGAGGAGTTGAAAAGCTTGAGGCCCTACTGCACAGAGAAGAACTCAAGGCCATGACTATTTACCCAGCCTAGCACACCAAACCTGTTAGGCACAGCCTTTCTCTGTGACAAACTAGTGACTTGACACACCTCCAGGGACACTGGAGCACACTGGTACAGGAAGATTTCATTTTCTAAATGCTCCAGAATTTGTCTGACTTCTCAGTGTGCCTGTTCTCAATCGTTTCTTGCTAAACTGCTTCTGTTTTCAAATGCTGAAGGAGCTTAGACAAACCTTCCTTCAAGAGATGTTCCAAAGGATGATTTGTCCTTGATTTCCCCCTGCCTGCTTTCTCCCTGACCCCATATTCCCCTCAAAAAAAGATGCTCAAAAGAATTTAATTATAAAAACACTATCCTGCTAAGAGAACCAAATCCAACCTCCAGTGCCCTGGCTCTTACAGGAAGAGGACAGAAAAACCTGCAGCACGGAGAAGATGCTTCATGCCTTTTCACTCCAGTGCTACTCCAAGTGGTTTAGTGAGCTGCTGAAGTGTTTGAACTCTGCAGAGGAGGAGCCAAGCTCTGGCTGCTGTAGCCATTACCTGAGCCAGATGTGGCCATTGGAGCACACGGCCTGCTTGCGGTCGGTGAAGGGCAGGATCTCCTTGCACAGGCTGCAGTGCTCAGGGAAGGTTTGTTTGTTCATCTTCTTCAGGATGTGTCCAATCAGCACCTGGAACACACAGGAGGCACTCGGTGAGCCTGGGAACACCTCACTGCGATTTCAGAGTGACACAGAATAAGCTGGATCCCAAAAAAATCAAAGTGTAAGAAATGCAATGTATCAAGTAGTAAGTATTCATTTATTCTCCTTTTGTTCTCCTAAAGATTTCTGTCCCACACCAAAGGGATAGAGACCTTAAAAATTCCTTGCAAACTTTAAAAGTTCTGAAAGGACTGATATCACACCACTGACCATAACAGCAGTGCTTTCCCTCATGCCTATCACAGGGGATGTGCTAAAAAAAAAATTCCTGTTCAGAAATTACCTGGATGTCTTCAGCAGTCATCTGGGAGTACAACATTTATATGATCAGATTTGTCTGTGACATTTCAATAGATATCAACCACATCTCAGGGACCTTTAAAGAGTGACAGCAAACTGAAGAGATAAAATACAATTTAGAAGTTGCTTTTCATCTTTATAAGAAAGAAACAAGATTCTGTTAAGGTAAGAAAAGCAACCTCTCAAACCTTCAAATCACAGTAACTGGATGCCAGAACAATCCAGCAGTTGTGCCAGAGCACTTGCCTAGTGAGTTACTGATGGCCACACTTGGCTGTGATGCCAGCAGGGAGAACACCACACTACACCAGTGATGGACAGGTGCTTCCTTCCTCTGTCTTTCTGGATCCAATATAAAGGTGGATTTTTAGAGTTCAGGTGATTTAAGGACTTGGGAACGAAAAGAACTGTTCTCTGCTCCTACAAAGAGGTGCAGAGACACCTGAACCACTCCTGGCATGGAGTTTTGAGGGCTGGGAGGCTGATGCAGAGTGTTCCCACCACAGCTGCCTTTGTCTCCCCTCTGTATTCAGATACTGTCCTTGCAGTTAGGCTTTGACATTGGTAGGGACATTGCAAGTTTGGGAAGTGTTCCTATCATGGCCAAGCATTCAGTTCTGCTGATTAATTGTGGTGCAGTAAGTGCCAATGTGCCTGAAAGTCCTGGCCACGGGTGTTGTGGCATTCAGTCACCTTGGTTAATTGAATGGCCTGCATGAAGTTCTGAATTCTCTGGGTTTAGCCCATAAAACACAACCACTTTCTGACCCTCTAAAACTCATCTTTGCACTGAAGGCTCAGGGAGCAATGACAACACCTGAACAATAATTTCAGAAGAGAGACTTCTGCAGCTCTTAACGTTAGAACCACAGTGTGATTGGCTAGAGGAAATACATCTGAAGTTGAGTTGCCTAAAGAGGACGGATTAAATAAATTTAGTAATGAAAACAAACAACCCTCCATCAGTTCATATTCTAGCACAATAACCCTAGTTCTCTCCCCTGTTTAGCAAAAACTTGGGCATCATTATTTTTAATTGTACCTGATCCAAATTTCAACATTTGTATTTACATTCCCTTCTATTTCACAATATCAAGGAAGGACAATTCAAGCTGAATGCTCTACAGAATCTGACTGGCAAGGGTGACATGACCACAGTTCTCTTTCCCAGCCCAGCTGTATTTTCAGGAGGAGGGGAGAAGGAAGTGACAGTGACACAGAATCCCCCAAGCAGAGGTGTCACTTACTCGTGCTGTTCTGTCATCGTAGCCATCGTCAGACATTAGGAAGTCACAGACTCCTCTGGTGGGAATGCTGGTGTTCTCTGTAATCCACGTGTGCAGGTAAACTTCTCCCAACACCCTTTTCATGTGTTCTCGTGTCAAGTGCATTTCTACAGCCTCAATCTGTGCCTGTATTTCAAGAAGCTTTTCTACCATTGGCTCACGGCCTCCAGTGTCACTTGACTGATGGAGAGAATCCTCTGCAGTGTCATCAATGTCCACACCTTTGACTGTGTCCCCCAGGCTCTGCCTGCTGGCTTGTTTTGAAGTTCCTTCCTCTTGATCATCTTCAGTGCTGCCCATCCCAGGGGAATCTGATATCAAGATTTTGGCATCCTCGTGCGAAGGTCTCCACGTGACCTCTGAGGGGGCTTTCTGCATCGACTGGTACAAAATCCTCAAGAGAAACAACTTAAACCTCCAGAAGTAAGTGGAGCCACAGCTCTCTATCTTTTTATCCAGTGCTTCCTGTAAGAACTGAGGAATGTGCTTATCCTTCAAGATTTTCCAGCGTACAAGATCCGTCAAGTCCACCTGCCGGAAAAGGTTCTGAACAGAAGATTCCAAGAGCTGTGCAGCTGCCTCCTCAAAAGTCTTGAGGGTGACAAACTGAACTTGGTAGTTTTTGTTGACGGGGTGCAGCCCGTTGGCCATGCCCTCGGTGGTGATGACCGCCAGGTACGCCCCGCACGGGCTGACGGCGATTCCGTGAGTCCTGACACAGCCAAACACCTCCGAGAGCTTTATCAGCTGGTGCTCAAACTTTAAAGCAACGTCTGTGAATATGGGGATGAGCTGCCTGACCTTGCCATCGCTGGAGCAGGTGTACACCGTGCCGTTCTGCTTGTCTGCAGTCATGGAGACAATGGGCAAGGAGTGGAGTCCGGTCACGTGGGAATTGTGGACGTTCAGCCCCGCTTTGGATATCAGCAGCAGGCACCAGAAAACGTAAGGGCCTCTCGCAGCCACCACCAGGCTGCAGCTGCATTTCTGGTAGGGGTGGTAGAGAGGGATGCATTTGATGCTGTGCACGGGCAGCTGGTCCATCTCCTGCCACAAGACCACGGGCTGTCTCAGCGTGAAGTAGCCTTTGACCGCCTTGAGGTTGACAGGGATGATCTTCACCGGGCCGTACGCGCTCCCCACGATCAGCCCGCTCATCTTCCGGTTGTTGTGCTCGTACTCCCACCAGGACAACACGCTGGGGGAGCTTATTCCCGACTCGATGGTATTGCAGGAAGTGATGGATTCCTTCCCCAGGAAAGGCAGCTGGAACTGCCACACGGCGATGTTGCCATTCTCAAAGAGCACGGCCAGCAGCACGCTGCCCACGTCCCGGCACTCGTTGTTGTGTTTGACCTGCTGGGTGGTGCAGATGCCCGACCACTCCATCCGCACCGGGGTCTGCATGCTGTGCCGCCGCTGGAATTCCGGGAAATCTCCCAGCTCCCCGCAGGGAGTGTCAGCCTTACACAGTTTGTAACTGGCCTCCAGCAGGCGCTCGCCATAGAGCTCGGTCAGGTCCACCAGCTGCACCCACTGCAGCCGGTTGAGGTTGGCGTGGATGGTCAGGCGGTTGTCCATGGTCAGGGCTGCCAGCAGGCACCTCCCGTTGGCATCACAGCCCAGAGGGGACCAGCTGGAATATTTGAATCCCCGCATGGGTGTCAGGGATTTCCCCTCAGGATTGAACACTCGGTCCAGCATAAATGTCTGGCTGACGGTGGGATCCACTGAGCTGGCGAATTTCTCCTTACACTCAGCCACCTCCTTCTTTGGGCCAACCTAAAGGAGAACAAAAAGAACCTTTAAAACAATTGTACAGTCAGGGTTTTTTTAGGAAGACTCTCCTGGAATTAATTCCCTCTTGAAACAGAGCGTCCCAAATCACAACCAACATTACCCTGGTTAATTGATGTCACTCCTAAAGACTGCAGCTTCATTAATGCCCTGAATTTGCATAGTTTTGACTCTCAGCTACTGAATTTTTGTCTGCTGAATCAAAGAGCCTGTTTTCATACTTCTGTTCTTTTAAAGATATCTGGCATAATATGTAAATACTCAGTATTTCAACTCCATTCCATATTCTCAGCTTTGTTTTGGAAAATAAAATCAGATTCACAACAACAAAAGTATTATTTAAAGATATTAAAAGATATTCACCCCCATCGGCCATCATGGTATAAAGTTAGATGTTCCCCTGAAGGCCAGAGAAATCCCTGCTGCAAAAAACCTTCAGCTTAAGGAAGACTGCTACTTAAAATTATACAAAAATAACTGTACTGGAGTTCAAGTGATTCTTAGAAAATCTGCAAAACTTCAGAATCTCTTGACATCACTAGGATATGATTTTCATTCCCCTATGTTTTTAAAACGAGAGACCCTGCAGCAAGTTCTGGGCAGGGCAGGGGCAGCTCCCCAAGAGAGGGATCAGAATCCCAGGATGGGTCAGGCTGGAAGGGACCACAGACCCTCTCTGGATCCTGCACAAGAAAGTTTTTCTCGTGCTCAGGTACAGCTTTGCTTCTAACACTTTATACCCGCTTCTCTTGTCTTACAGCTCGGCACCATCGTGACAAGAATCATTAAAGCTGGAAAATCTCTGAGATCATCGAGTCCAGCCCGAGACAGATCCCAGCCCGAGAGAGATCCCAGCCTGAGAGAGATCCCAGCCTAAGACAGATCCCAGCCTAAGACAGATCCCAGCCCGAGACAGATCCCAGCCCGAGACAGATCCCAGCCCGAGACAGATCCCAGCCCGAGACAGATCCCAGCCCGAGACAGATCCCAGCCTAAGACAGATCCCAGCCTAAGACAGATCCCAGCCCTTGTCACCCAGCCCAGAGCCCCGAGTGCCACGTCCAGGCGTTCCCTGAACACCTCCAAGGACGGCGGCTCCATCACCTCCCCGGGCAGCCCCTGCTGCAGTCTAATCACCCTTCCTGTGAGGAAATTCCTCCTGATGTCCAACCTGGACCTCCCCGGCTCCCTCTTCTTGCCACCTCCCCCTTTATAATTTTACACACATCGCCGAGGCCGTGCCGGGCGCTCACCTTGAGCATGCAGGCGGCGCCGGGCGCGGGCACGGCGGTGCGGTGACTGACCATGTCCTGCCCGCCGCTGTGCACGTCGCGAGCAGCTCCACACGGCGATGCTGGTCCCGGTGCTCACCGACACCCGTGTCCTCGACCAGCCACTGCTCCAACCCGCTGGCGCCGTGCTGCAGCCGCCCCGCCGGCTCTCGTCGCACGCCGTGAGCCGGAACCGCGGCGTCCGCCGCCGCCCGCCGGCCGCCGCCTCCTCCACGACCGCTTCGAGCCCCAGCGCGGCTCCTCCGCCCCGCCGCCGCCGGGCCGCCATGTTACCGCCGCCTCACGGTCCGCGCGCACGCGCCGCCGCGAGGCCCCCCGGCGGGCCCGGGCCGGGGCGCCCCGCCACCGCCGCGCGCCCGGCGGGCCCGGAGCGCGGATCTGCGGTTTGGGGAGAGCCGCACCGAGCTCCCCGCCGCGCTGCGGGGTTAGCAGGGCACCGGGGGAGCTCCGGGCTCCGGGGGGATGCTGCCGCGCCCTGCCGCCGCGCTCCCCTGACGGGCCGGCCGGCGAAGGCTGCCCCGGGGTCCTGCGGGCTGAGCGGGCGGGAACATGGCGGCGGGCGTGGGAGGCGCGGCCTCGCCGGGTACGAGCTGAGGAAAGGGCAGGAAGGAAGGGAAGGGAAGGGGAAGGTGAAGGGAAGGTGTGAGGTCTGTGACAGGGAACCCTGCGGGGGCAGGGGACCGGAAACACGGGACCGTGAGGCGGAGGAAGGCGCGTTTTTCCCCCCCCCGATAATTGTTAAATGTAGCTATTGGCGGCCCCGCAGCCCGAACCGGGGCTGACCTCGGGCACCGGAGCCCGTATGTTGCTGCCCCGGTGGGCGGGCAGATCCGCTCCTCACGAGCCGCCAGAGCAGGCTGCCCAATCCGCTTTGCCTTTGACGGGCTGTGATGAATGCTGTCCCAGCCTCTGCTATCGCCGGCACGAGGCTTAAAATGCTTTGGAGATAGAGACTTTTTGAAAACATGTTCTGCGCAGTCCCTGTAGAAATTGAAGTGACATCCTTTCGGATAGCATTAGAGTGGCTTCAGGTTTGTTCTTTGCATTTCAGCGGTGTCCAGAGGTCTCCGGCGCGGTGGTGATCTGTTGGAGTAGGAGTTGTGTAGCTGCCCAGAACCAACTTTGATTTCTTTATACATGGAGGGTGGGATTAAAAAAACAGGCGCTTGCTGTTGGCTGATTTTTTGTGGTTAGTTCCCAGTGACTGCTGTTCTGGTCTGTTTGTCACTTAAAGCAATCTGGTGCTCTGAAGAGGAAGCTCCATCACCGCATGGAAACCCACCCGCGAAACGCAAACGTCCATTATCCACAAAAACACCTTCGGGCAGGGTTTCCACGGAGACTGCCAGGAGGAGGAGGAACTTCCTCACAAAAACCTGTTCCTAAGAGCAATTGACTAACACACAAAATGACAGCCGAAGAACACACCTTTCATTAAGACCCAGCCTGTTTAAAAACAACCCATACATCCCATAAATCACAGGTATTTTAGACAAATGGGAGGGACAAAACCCTCGTGAAATTCATTTCTAGAATTTTTTGCCCTTCAGAAGCATTGCTCGGTAGATTAAGTTTCATTGGTGAGTATGTGAGTGCTGTGTATAATTTTTAACCCTGTGTGTGTTTTTGTTTTCCCTAACTCAGGAAAGAAGTGCCAGTACAAGAAATGTTTTCAACTACAGATTCCTTCAGCCCAGCTGGATCCTGCCACCCACATCGGGTAGTGCAGGCAGGCTACATGCCCAAAACATGGATTTTTGGTGGGGGACAGGGCTACTGCCCACAAAAACATGGATTTTGAGTGGCAGGCATGCTACCTGCCACAAAACATGGATTTTTGGGTGGGGGGGCATGTCAGAGAACCGTTTTCATGGTGACCTGGATGCTTTCACCCTGCTTTTGTCACTCAAGTTGCTGGCCATGTCCTGACCTTTCCCCAGACCGTCCCAGCTTTCTCACTGTTTGCGCTGTATGCAAATAAACCACAGAAAACCGCAATGGTGTAAATCCGAGTAACGAAGACGTATTTTGGAGACACAGAAACTTTATGGACTTAAATTATGCAGAAAGTACATATCATTCCTCTGGGTTTTGTTCTGTCTTACAGTACAAGAGTCCAAAAGCACAGTTTGACAATAACCTCTTTATTTCTCTTATTTTCTCTCTAGAATCCTCCACAATACCACTGTCTGAAACATGTGTAGCTGACCAGGTAGTACATCAATTTCAAATTTGTAGTTTACCCTCTAAAAACTATCATCTGTAATTATTCATTATAATTATAGTGAAGCCCACAGTACCACTTTCCTATTTGCCGTTGGTTTGTAGGGAGTCCTGCCTTCTAGTTTGGTACTTGAATCACAAACCCCTCTGGTTGAATTTCCAATTATGCCTCCCATAGCTTTGCTGAGAAATCACTTCAGCTGAGTAGCGGCACAGCAGATGAGTTTGAGTAATTTGGTAATGAATTTTGAAACATCACTGTGTGTGTTAAAATCTCAAATTCTATTCGTGATGCATCTGCATTTCCTGCCCTGCTTTGTTTGTCACCCATGGTTCCGAAGCAAACCTTCCTGTGCTCCTGCAAGGCAGAGATTGCCTTGTAGATCTCAGACTGGTTTCGGTCAAGTGTTGAATTGTCACTGTCCTTTCTCAGGTGTGTTAACTGCATTTATTTGTTAATCTTAGTGGGATACCCACCACACCTCTCTCTTTCTAATGGGATATTGAAGTATTGAAATTGCCTGTCAATCCCCATTCTGGAAACTTCCTGCTTACTAGAAACTTTTCAGACCTCTGACTGCAGTTTTAGGAGTGGTGGGACCAATGGTTCTTTGTTTGCTGAGTTTTGGAATTGTCACATATTTTGTTTAATGCAAGTTTTCTTATTTTTTCTCCCTTATCAAAAAGGTAACTCTTGGCCTATTGGATTCCGCTTGTGCATTCTTTGCAAGGAATGGATCCAAAATTCAATTTAGGTCAACCGCACTAAATATATTTGCTTTGATTCTAAGATTAATAAAACTAAAATCCAGTTCCTGTGTCATTACTGTCTCTTTTTGCATCAAGCAGTCCACGTTCCCCTTTCTTTTGTACATAGTGACCAGATGTGGATTTCCAGGTTCTCCTCTTGAGATGTGGGGTGTACAAGATCAATTTAGCCATTCCACATTGCTCCATGCAGCAGGCTAAATTGGAACTGGGCTAAATTGTCAGGTGTGGAGAAGGTGGAGAGCAGAAGAAATGGTCTGGAAGCTGAGAACTGAAAAACAAGGTTACTGGCCGTGTCTTTAGTGGTAGTAGTTTTTAATCTTGGCATGGAAGTGGGATTGGGTGATTGCTCCCAATTGTGGTCATAGACCAGAAAATGCTGCTTCGATCGTGTGCATTTTAGGGAAAGAGATCATCTTGCT